>JBBPSA010000173.1:0-14057 GCA_038093355.1 Boletus calvinii | reverse complement strand
ATGATTGGTATGTTCGCGAGCAGAGAAAAGGATGAGACGGGAACGTACGCAAAGAATGAGAGTATACCCTGCTTGGCGAGCAAGCCCATGTACCGACTGAGTTGCCACTGCTTTGTCGCACGGTACATTTGGAGTGATTCCCTCATGACTCGGACAATCGCGAGCAGGCACATCGCTGCGCCATGCATAATTTGCAAAATAACAGCCACGTTTGTCCATACGGGGTCGGTAGCTTGCAGTACGCAGAATGAAAAATCCAGTATTTGCACAGTGGCCGCTGTGAGATGATCAACAGGTGGGATGTGGAGGACAACTGGTTAGCGTAGTTTACCATTTATTCAGCTAGTACACACATACCCGGAAGCTTCTTTGGATCGCTGTCTACAGCAACAGCCAGGACGGTGGCAATGATTTCCAGGGAAAATAACACAAGGAGGGTGCTGAGGATGAGCCTCGATCGGTCATACATTGTCCATACACGAAGAATCATCACGTCTGCAGCCACCATCATAGCGTGCCTTTTCAGAAACTGAGGCTACACGAAGACTCACAATCAGCCGCACCAAGAAAGAGAACGAACGCCCATTCGTTGATTATATCGAGCGCTTCACCTTGGAAGCATCCGTGAATAGAGTAGACAGGGAAAGCTGCAATCGCTAGTGGGCTTACAACTGTTTGACAGATGTCAGTTGTGTTGGAAAGATAACGATGGTAGGACGTACGTCTATGGATACACATTCAGTACGCTTGTTAGTTAGGGGGCGTTGGAGGTAAAAAATACCTTTTGAGGGCCAGGTAGGAAGCTACTTCCCACTTGGGGCGGGGTCACAGCTTGATCAACAATCACATTTTGAATGCAGACATACTGACGACAGAAATTCTAGCCATTTGGAGTTAGCATTCGGTATGTCTTACAATCATAGACCTACACGAAATTGCAAAGACCAAAATAACGAACCTATAACAACGATCAGCTTATGACAATAAGCTGAAAAGATCTATACAAACACAAATGAACAATGTTGAAACCCAAGACCAGGGTTTGTTCTGTCACGGTGGACTTATCAGGAGCATGTCGTTTTGACAAGCAGTCGTCTGCTGACCCAGATGTATTCGACCTACACAGAATGTCAGTGAGGAAAAGCTTTGTGTAATACTGGGGAGTATGTGGCATTTTACCTCATCCGAAAACGTGATGACTGAGAAAGTATAAGTTGGTACATCATATCGGGACAGAATTTGTAGCTCACCATAATCATATCCAACGGCAGTAAGGATAGCAACTGCGATAAGAGTATGATATTGGTCTCCCAGGAGTGAGGATGAGCGTACGAGTCAGGTAGTTATACTGCAGAAGAGTGGTCAGCGCGGATTGTAGCGCGGAAGACTCGGACATGACTCGGATGGATGTGTGCAGCAGACAAGAACAGAAGGACACAGTTTTCTGCGGTAGGCGACCGTGTTTATAAGGGACCGGGACTCACTTGCGCCGTTATGCACTTAACGATACAACCCTATCATAACCATTGTGATGGGCGCTGATCGGCTCACGGCGGCAGGTCGGATACATGGGGAATGCCTGCTATAACATCAATTCCCAATCGACAAAGCGAGGATTGGGTTACAGTATATGACTATTCCTATCGGATTGGTGTCAAGATAAGTCAACGGTAGTGACCGCCCTCGTTGCTTTTCGTTGCATTCTTGCATGCGAATTTGCGAAATGGGACTTGACATTTTCACAACGTCTCGTGACCCTTCGCCAAGAGATTTGCGATGACTACGCAGAGTATAAGAAAACTCACCAAGCAGTGTGCTCGGCCTAGAGCCCGGCGAATATGGGCCGATTGCAGGATTGCAGGTAAACTTATTACCAAGCGGTAATACTCTCTGGCCGCAGTGGCTGATCCTAATAAGCGTGCTATCCCCAGGTTCGGTCCCAGGGTTCCGCCGGTTATATACCAGCCTCAGGCTCGGACAAGTTTCATGTTACGAGTGACTCGGATAACTCCTGATCTGATTCTCCGGTCAGGATGTTGGAATACGAGTATCTGTGCTACACTTGTTTGACGAAGTTTGCGACCATAGCAGCACGTCTCTTGTGCTGCTACTACGGCAAGTAAGAGTGGGATGTAGGCTTTCAAAAAAAAAGGCAACCCAACGTACGGTCAACCCTCTCAGTCTCGAGATTCGCCATCAACAACATCCCGAAGACGCGCCGAGAAACCTAATAGTAGTCATCCCTAGTTGTATCCTTGTTTGCGCTCCTGCTACTCGAATGGTTTGCCTTGCCTTGCTCAACGATGGAATGACCCGAGATCGGTCCTAGATGACGGGATCACAGTTTCCCGAGTCTCTAGAGGTGCGCGTCAGAGCATAGCAAACTCACCAAGCAGCGCCGCAGGCCACAGGCTCCCCCCTAGTACAGTGTGACAAACAAACCACAGCCCGAGCCTCAGCTTCTTGAACAGTATAGGATTGCAGGAAACATCATCAAACGTTACTCTCTGGCACCATGCCTGATTCGGGTGCGGTAGGCCATGATGACCGGTGTGTATCCTTGCTTCGGTGCAACTTTGAACGCTGCAAGGTTCGGGACGGCGACCTCAGAAGAGTTTCGTATTGCAATATTCGCCTAGGACAGGGACTCGCGAGGTAACAACTTGAAGGAATCGAGGATTATGCGAGTTTTCCGCACAATCGACTACCTTGAGTTCACTACGACTCCTTGTTAGCCCAATGTATACAAATGAATTTTATGACTCACTCGAATCATTGCGAAGGAGGGGTTTTGCGCTACCTGCCCGACGCAAGGACTCGAGAGAACGCCAGAACCCGCTTGCCCATCGCCAATTATAAATGTGACAATAGGTCTATGCCAGCCGCAACGTTGGCTCTCAAGCCCGATTCGAATTACGGCTGACAAGGCCCCACCTTGCGTACAGTCACCCTGCTAAGCTTAGCCTGACAATCATTGCACCAGTCGATCGCTCAAACCGATCCACCAACATGCCCGAGTCGAAACCCTCGTACTGGAGTTCACAGCGTCTCTTCCAATCGCTCTCCATAGACGCCAAGGCTGCAGCCATCGAGTTCGTTGGGACGACCTTTTTCTTCCTTCTTGGTCTGGGCGGTATCCAAGCCGCAACTGGCGAGTCGCTCCAAAGCGGGTCCACCATCGAGCATACGCTCTACATCGCGACGTCCATGGGGTTTAGTCTCCTCGTCACCGCCTGGTTATTCTACCGCGTCACCGGCGGATTGTTCAATCCCAACATCACGCTGGCACTCTTTCTCGTCGGGGTCGTCGGCCCTGTCCGATTCGTCTTGTTTTGTATCGCCCAGATGGCAGGGGCGATTGCCGCATCTGCAATCGTATATGGTCTAACCCCTGGACCGCTCAGCGTCAAGTAAGCCTTTCGAGCTAATTTAGAAGCAAGCAGAGGCTGACTGTTTCATGCCATGCTATTCTAGCACGTTCCTGCAACAGGGAATAAATTTGGCCCAGGGTGTGTTCATAGAGATGTTCATCACGGCTGCATTGGTCATCGCCGTACTGATGTTGGCCGCCGAGAAACACTCCGCCACGCCGTTTGCTCCTGTATAGTTTTTTTTGTCCATTTTCGACTCGGCAGCTAACGACGGATGATATAGATTGGCATCGGGTTGACGCTGTTTGTCGGGCACCTGTGCGTTGATCACTTTTGGCTTGCAGGGATTGAGAGATTTATTTACCATGATCAGGTTCGCCGTTTTTTACACTGGCGCGAGCATGAACACCGCCCGTGCCTTTGGTCCCGCAGTGGTCACCGGTTTCGATTTTCCAGGACACTCCAATCATTGGGTGGTATGTCCCGTCGCTGCCAACTCTGTGGCCATTCACCAACCTTGCTTCGTTTTCAGTATTGGGTTGGTCCGTTTCTCGGTTCTTTGCTTGGAGTGGCCTTCTACGCACTGCTCAAGTCGTCAGTCACAATTCCGGTGCTGACCGATTTTCACGGTGATGACAATCTTCACAGCATCAATTATCTGGAGTTGAACCCTGCGCAGGCATCGACCAGCGTAGAGGACTCCCCGCCAACGCCAACCATTTTCGCAATCCAGAGAGTCACAGGAGACGCCGAGGCGTCTGGTAGTGCCGTGCCTCCGTTAGCTCCGAACGGGCAAGGGACGTCAACTATAAAGTGAGCCGTTACACGTTACCAGTCAACTAGATGATTTGAACTCAGTTGTGGAATACCCTGGGCAACGATCCTGAACAGATAAATGTTGGTTGGAATAGTGTAGCCTGTCGGCATCCGGTGTGCTCTAGTGTTTTACAAAGTCTACTACGAGCTTCTTGAATTCATTGGGCCTGAAAATAAAAGATCAACGTAATGAAGGGTGCGCTGTGTCATGCATTCATACATTTCTGCGTGAACTATACGCAGGGTCAGTAATTATAGGCATGCAAAATGCGTCGACTTACTCCAATGTCCGGTATCAAGTTCTTCAATGACACTCTCAGGGAAGAAATTCTTTATGAGCGGCTTGTTGTGCCAATTGATGAATCTGATACTATCAGAAACCCATAATTCCTGCGTAGAGATGCAACTCACTTGCTCTTCGACCCTTTGACGAATAATGCATGCCCGTTCCATGCTTGTTCCCCGGGAGTATAAGGGAATGATTCGATCTCGGGTCTCCCTTCTTTCAATATCTCTATCGGTACCCTGAACTTGAACGGTGATTGACTAGTGTTTAGGTTAGTCAACAAGAACGCGCGGACACTCGGATCCTGGAATGCCAGTCAGTCACTGAACAGTGGCAAGTGTGAGGTGGGTGCCTTTTCAAATTTCTCTAAAATCTCGTTGGCCTCCTTACGAGAAGATATATTGCTAGCCTCGACTTCCTCCATGCCTTGGATATGTGACACGGTGTCAGCGGATACTTTGGCGCGCACAGGGGCGATATCGGAGACGATAAGATCCTTCAAAAGATCAGTGGGCGTTTCTGGGTTGAGAGCAAACGCCATAGCGACTTTTCCACCCCTTGTGAAGAGATATGAGACCACCACATCCATTCACGAAGACCGCGAACGCACATGGAATGTCCGAGAAGGGAAATATTTGATAAAGATAGTCTCTCACAGAAATTAAGAACATCCGCAGCCATGTGGGTATAAGTCATGGGCCGAACGTGGGGCGAAGTGCCGTGGTTACGGAGGTCCTGCATGGCTTCATGTCACTCCAGGCGACTTTCTGCAGAGGGAACCAGTGATTGCGCACGAGAGTATACACAGGGCGTTCGAGGTCGCGCGCGAATGCCTTGGAGAGTGACTGCCAATTCCGTTTGGAGCCACTGTGAGATGGTTCTTTCGATCAACTAGCAGTGGAGGAGATGCTGACGAGGAGCTTACAAAAATCCGTGAAGAATAACGAGAGGTCGTTCGGTCTTGTTGCCATTTGGTGGGATGTACTCATCATACTCTAATTCAACCGAGGACACTCCAGAGAATGCTCGTCCTGTGGTTTCTGGTCAGCTTGACATTAAATGAGGCACAGCATAGAACTGACTAGCTAGGCACGTCTGAACGGACCGGCCAAACCCACGAGCAGAATATTTGGCACTGCGGGAGGTTAGCGACAGCATGAATTGGTCCAGGACGCGCGATCCAGTGTGCAAGTGAGTGGGAGTGAAAAGATGGGCCGGGCCGACGTGCAAGTGAATCCCCAGTTTGAATCGCCGGTTGAGTTGCCGATTGAGACACGAAGACGCGTAGCTCTGTCTCACCTTTGTCGCAAACGATGGTCTCCGTCAAAGTGTCGCCAGCAGGAAAGCCCATTCCCATCGCTCGTGGGCTTCCCAGTCAATTCGACATCCCTAGTAAGGAGATCCAGGACACGACCGCAGGCGACGTCAAGGTAGCCATTGCCAAAAAATTCCCCAAAGTGAGTCCGAGTTCAGTGTCAGTGTCAGCCATACAGTATAACCTTGGGAGCCTTTCAGTTTTACCCCGCGCGTCAAAAAATCACGCTCAAAGACAGCAAAAATCCCCTCAATGATGAAGTTAAATTGGCTGATGTGGGGATTGTGGACAGGGGTGAGCTGCTCGTCAAAGATCTTGGTCACCAAATCAGCTGGAAGACGGTCTTTTTGGTCGAATATGTGAGTCACCGCATCATGTGGTCCCTTCGTGGATGGAACTGATGCGACCGAAAAGGCTGGTCCACTTGTTATACACCCTATACTGTACCACTTCCCCGAATACATCTGGGGTGGTCCTGTCTACCACAGCATGTTGCAACGGTCAGCATTTGTAACTTCTTTTCGGCTCTCCCAGGAATTTACGCGACTCGTAGGTTCGTATATGCGCTTGTCATGATCCACTTTGCAAAGCGCGAGTTTGAGACACTTTTGTGGGTCATTCGTCTACGTTCAGTCGGACTTGGCTAAGCTTACTTACCCCAGTATCCACCGCTTTTCTCATGACACGATGCCATTCACGAACATTTTCAAAAAGTGAGGACTATGTATGATCACTCCGTCGGTCCCCACTCATTGTCTTGCATAGTTCGGCCCATTATCACCTTGGTAGCGGTGCGTTCATCTTTTATGGATCGGTTAAGTTCATAGTCTACAGCCGAAACGCATGTAGGACTCTTCCTAGCCCTGGCAATCTACGGCCCCCAGTATTCCGCCATGTCCCCTTACATTCGCGGCACGTCCCGGGACGACCCTGTTTTCATTTGGGCCTGTACCGCAGTTTGGGCAGTAAGTTCTTCGTCTTTTCATGACCTCGGCTGTGGGTCTCACGCTTCCTCGCAAACAAGTTCGCTGAGATATCCAATCTGATCACCCACGTCACACTCCGCAACCTTCGTCCAGCTGGGTCCCGCAAACGCGCTATTCCCCAAGGATATGGTTTCTCGCTCGTGTCTTTCCCAAACTATTTCTTCGAATGTCTTGCCTGGTTTGCCATCGCCTTGATGACCGGAAGTTGGACTGGTAAAGTCTCTTCCTCACGCACGTAGACTTTTTCTAACGAGGAACATACAGCCTATGGTTTCTTGATTGTTGCTGCCGGACAAATGTATATCTGGGCTGCCAAGAAGCACGCTGCTTACAAGAAGGAATTCGGAAGCGCCTATCCCAAGGGGAGGAAGGCAATGTTCCCCTTTATTGCCTAGGGCCACGGACGTTGTTATACGACTAGTTGTACGATGTTGGTCACGATGTTGGAGCAGTGACTTGCATTGTCTTGGGTGCGTTCAGAATCGCAATATATCCATGCGTGGAATGAGTACATATTTCGATACCTATGTATACGAAGAGACGAGTACTTGTCAGTACAAGTGTCACAATATTCGGCAGAACACCATTTGAAAGGATCAGATTGGAGTGCCCGGAAAAATGAGCTGAACGGGCCTTTTCGGCAAGAATTATACGAAGACCGTCGTGTAACAAGCATCATTTGAACGAAAAGAGGGACACACTATTCACCTAAGAATGGTTCCCAACTACAGCGAGACAGCCAACGTGCTCTACCCAGATGGCCTGCACAAGACGGTTGGTGAGTAACTGGGACGTTGATCCACGAGGAGAAAAGATCAGATAAGAAAGAAATACAGCCAGGAGATGTCGTCAGACTGCAGCTCGTGAGAGTGCATCAGGCGGTAACTCCATGATAACATCGTTTCAACATGAAAAGAAATCGTCACCGACCTGATACCCATTCTCGCGACGGATTGCACGTGAGTAAACTTGTCTGGAGAAAGATTAGCTTATGGCTAGTGAGCAGCGAATGTGAGAATGAGGACAGCGGCCATAGAAAAGTCATAACTTGCAAGAAGAGTGCATCGTTCCGTGAATATAATGAAAGCTCACCTATTCCGTTGCTTGGAAAGTTCAGATGTCGAGCACGAACATAGAAGGAGGAAATGCAAGAAGAATTCCCACGTTGACTTGGTTCAGGCATGTCGCTGGCTTTGCTATGGCCATCTGCATTACTTGTGCGCAACCAATATCTCACCTCTACATCGTCTACGAGTCAGCCTACAACTTGCGCCTCGAACAATGTGTTAGTGCTGCCCAACACTCTGAACTGTGGAAACGCGAACTGAAAACAATCACAGAGCAAATGTCTTACCTTTGCAGATCCCTATGTAGAGCATGATACGCTCACGCTCCTTCTTGACCTTATACTGCTGAAGAGAGGCGTATACCGGCATTTATTATACAATAGAGGGTCCGAACCGCGCAAGGCGTATGAAAAGACCACTGCTCTCGATGTTCAACCCCAGGACGCGATGACCGTTCACATTGCACGGCAAAAGGCTCATGCCAGAGAAAAGGTTGCTTGTTCACTTATTGCACAACTGTTTCTTACACCATTGCAAGACAGGCAAGATGGCGACACATTCTGAAGCTCGGGAGTGGATTAGTGCTGGTCGACGCATGTCAGTAATACAGTCACATCTTGCCTTCGCCATTTGACGTACGGAATGTTAGTTATACGTTGGGCCCATCTCAGTATGTCCGGATGCAAGATACTCGTCGGAATTGTCTGACAATCGACTCCAGACCCACAGGTCGCCGCAGACCTCTCGCAATGGAGCGCTGATACAAATGAAGTCTTTCTGCGCATTCTCGTGGCGTGCTTGATAGGTCCGTCCCCAAGTTTTGCTACTTGCCCTGTTCATCATGTTCCGGTAGAATCGGTCGCATTTCACGCGGGAGTGGTGCTCGCCTCGTATATCGTACTCGGACTCTCTGATTGGATTGCGTCCTGGAAGCCCTTTCGCTCCAACAAGATGTCTGGTATACGTCAACAATTCAAGTGAGGTATCACGCCCTGACGCGATGACGGTCATCTGATCTTATTTGTTACTAGGATGTCACACATTCCACTGGCAATCATTTACTCCTCGTTTACAAAGTCTTTTCTACTCTTTCTGCTTACGATCTGGCGGCCATCGTCGTCGTTACCAGGAAAGGGTCCGTATCGGTTTGATCCACCATACGAGAACCCCTGGATACTGAGCGCACTCGAGATTTGGGACGAGGACAAGCTCGACCGTGAATGGGTAGTACGGAACATACTCGGTGGTTTGGCTGCAGGTTTCGGCCTTCGAGGTAAACAATCTTCCCCAGCTATACATGTCCCTGACTGACCCATGGCCGTACGCGCAGTCGTGTTGGACTGTCATCCCATGTTCACGACAATGGTCATTCTTGTTGGATGGGCGGTCAAGACCGCGGTCGCTGAGCTTCTCAAAGATTGGGTTGGCGCTGATCCACAGATTGGAGAAGTTTGGCTAGCGTACAGCATTCCGTGACTGGGTGGTCGTCCCATCATTCCACTTGCCAAGGCTCTAGCGTCATGCTGTAAATTAGCTTTTGATAGAATGCGGCTGCTCGATGGGAGTGCCATTGGTCTCAGTTTCGGGACTTCTGATACCCTGATATGAACAGACGCGCGATCGTGTACAGTTTAATCTTATCCACATCCACACAGAATGCCTGCCGGTGAAGCTTCCTCGTCTCGTGCATTAAATGCGATCCTGCCATTAGTTGCCAGCGGGCAACCTTACGAAGCTCATCAGAAAGCGCGCACCTTTGCGTCCCGGTACTCCAAGTCGGGACAGTACGATACCGCGATTGATGTGCTCTTCCAGTCCGCGCGGGAACTGCTCAAGTCCGGACAGCAGGGTAGTGGCACAGATCTTACATCGTTCTTGTTGGATGTATACGAAAACAAGGGGGAAAGCGTGTCAGACGAGTCAAGAGGTCCGCCATTCCCGAGCGTCGGCGTCAGTGATCTGGTTTTTTTTTGACAGACCGAATTTCTAGGGAAAGTCACGCAGCTGATCGCGCTCACGGGTGCTTCGGGGGCGTGGCGAAAGACGATCATCGAGAGAGCGGTCGCGTTTGTCATGCCTTTTGTTCTCGGATCTTCTGTGTGCTGACGGGTTCTGACTAGGTGGACAGCTAAACAGGGTCCATATCCCATTGGTGATTCCGATCTTCATCGCTACATCGGCGAACTGCTTTACAAGGGTACCGTGACTCTCCCCATGGGACGTCCACCCTATCTGACAAGCATTGTTTTCCGTGAATAGAGGGCGCATACGATGCGGCGGAATCACATCTCTTGGCGTCAGGAAAGAGGGATAGTGCTCGCCTTCTTGCTCAGATGTTCGTGGATTGGTCCGCCGTCGGTGGTGCACCAGGCAACTTTGCCCTCCGTGGTACCCTCCCGTCGGTTTCCTCTGCCCATGAATGCATCACGCCAAAGCTAAACTGGTTTCGTATGCAGATACCTAGAGAACGGGAATATACTCGCAGCTCGGACGTTCATCGTCCAATTCGTCAACAAGATAATAACTGCTCGACCGTCTTTGGCATCAACATTGGACGTCTCTCCCCTACCGGTCACTGATTCAAGCGAAGTTGTCCTGACCACCGACAACGCCCTCAACTTTTGCCAACTGGCAGTGTTGGCGTGTCAGCGCGCGAACGCTGAAAAGAACAAAGTGATGCGGGAAAGTTGGGTCCGATTGTGCGGTACGTATCAATCAAAAGGGGGTGTCTTCGCCAGCAAGGAGGTCCGCGCCGTAAGTCTGCGAGTTACCGTCGTGGATCCAATTTATAGGAGTTGGTTGGTCTAGGCACTGTTCGAAATCGCAACGTTGTACTTTGCAATCCCGCCACCAAAGACGCAACCCGATAACCCGCTGGGTGCGATGTTGTCTTCTATGCTCGGTGGAGGGGCTCCTGGTAGTGCGCCGCAACGACGGGTATTGACTCCGGGACTGACTGGTCCGACGGCGCCGGGTCTAGATTAGAGGATAATTCTTTTCGCTACTTTTGTCGCGGGGACTTGAGTATACGCAGGATTCTCGACCCGGCATCTTAATCGGAGGTTTGTTGATGTGAATGAATAGAGTACCTTTGCCGGCTACCATTGCTGAGATGGCTGGCCTTGATCATATCCGGAACTTGGGTCTGGTAGGTACAATTACACATAAATGCTACCGTACGGTATGGAGTATGGTTCGACCATGATTAACGCAGAAGTATCGGAGCCGAGAAGATCTCGACGCAAGCAAGAACCTAGGTACTCGGCGGAGCCAATAGTCGAGAAGGTTCATGACACACCATTTCCACTTCGCCGCGGTACAGGGGTCGGCGGGAGCTGCGTAGGGGAAGTACTTGGAGTAGTCACGTCTCCAGATATGATATCCTGAATTGAGTTCTCGAGTGCATCGACACGGTTGGACATTTGAGCCACTAGGGTACGTCGGTCAGAATGAAGGGTCGCGGGCCAAGCGAGGAAACACTGACTCCGATCGAGTATCTGGGACGACATCTCATCAAACTTGGTATCGAGCTGTTCCAACAGCGTTTCTACCTGGAACACGGCTTTTCGATATGACAAGGCAGCGGGTCGCCGTTGATGTGACTTACGAATGCTGTGAGTTCGTGCGGGCTGGAGATTTCGCCTGGGTGTGCGGCCGCCGACTGCTTCGTTGGTGTCCTCGCACCAGACGCCACTTCGAAAGTGGGAGTAGGACGCGCTGGTGTAGATGCGGGGGTCACTTTGAGGGGCAGCGCTGAGGTTGACATTGGTCAAAGAGTCCGTGTTAGGTAAGCACCAACATGAAACCGACCCTTTGTGTGCAACTGACTCCGACACTAATTGCGAGCTCCCATTGATAGACTTTTTTCATTTATTCTACGCACGAAACTGTGGGCTTATTGTTTTTACAAGACAGGTAACATGAGCTCCGTCGCGGTGTCTCAGCGATCCTACACAGCGTGCTCGCGCACACACCAATGTCCCTGACCGTGTCGCGTGTGCCGATGCGGCGACCACTGTACGCAGTCGATCTTTCCAGATGACTCGCCTGGTTACATAACTTCCACCTGCTCAATTTTCAGAAACCAGACTCCTCATCGAGGCAGTCAAAAGCTGACTCAGATCCGATCCATTGTCCGGTCGACGAAAAAAAAGGCGTGTAGTACACAACTGATTGGATCTGACCACGGTGCTTGATGGTGAACCCATCTGTACCGGTCTGACAACCGTTCCCGTCGCGGTCCACCTCCTTACGATCGCCGAGCTTCACTTTCAAATATCCGCGGTCAATATTCAACGAGCGGAAATGCAGAACAAGGTCAACTCTGTCAAATTTGCTGCACCGTTCAAGGGATCTATCTGACACCTCAGCTATGAAAGTCTGTTACAATTTGGGTACGTAACATTTTGGAGTCTCGAGAAATCTTGTTCTTATCTCGCTCATTGCATACCTTGTCTTTAGCTGATTTGTCTGCCGTCATGGCAGCTTGGCAGCAACCGGTTTGCACCAGTGCTCGAGACCTACCCCGAGCAATGGCTACGTCACATGGACTTAATGTCCGGACAAAGGTATAAAGTATAAAACAGACGTGTTTCACCATTTGTCACCCTCATTGTCCGGCTCTCCATCATATAGTCTGGCACTCCGGTCGTTTTCCCTCCATCCTTGACCGCTCGACATGTCCCCCACCGCGACTTACGAAAACGCTCCTGAGCACTCCTGCGCTGGATTCATCCTCCCAGACCTCGTCTCCGATTGTCATTACCCTCTCCTTCTCAGCTCTCATTGTTACAAAGTCGCTCGCGCCTCCGAACAATGGCTACTGCAAGGAGCCCGGCTCGTCGAGCCCCGTGTCACCAAGTTTATGGGTCTCAAGGCAGGAGAGCTCACCGCAGCTTGCTACCCAGACGCCGACGAGTTTCACCTTCGCGTCTGCTCAGATTTCATGAACTGGTTGTTTAACATGGACGACTGGTTGGATGAATTCGACGTGACGGATACGTGGGGGATGCGGGAATGCTGTATCGGCGCCTTCCGCGATCCCATCAACTTCAAGACCAACAAACTTGGGGGTCTGATGTCCAAGTCGTGCGTTTATTCTCGTTCTCGTCTTTGCTTTTGTGATGCGGAAGAGCTGATTTTGAAATGGCACAGGTTCTTTGGGCGCTTCATCCAGACCGGTGGTCCGGGATGCACGAAGCGGTTCATCCACACGATGGATTTGTTCTTCATCGCCGTTGCCAAACAAGCGGATGATCGCGCCAATGGACGCATCCCGGATCTTGACTCGTACATCACTGTCAGGCGAGATACAAGTGGTTGTAAACCTTGCTTTGCGCTCATCGAATACGCTGCCCGGATCGATTTGCCTGATGAGGTCATGTCGCACTCGGTGATCATGGCCATGGAAGAAGCCACCAACGACCTCGTCACATGGTCCAACGTAAATCACGCCTCTCCTGTTCGTGCGCCTCCACAAACTGATTCGGTCTTATAGGACATCTTTTCCTACAACGTCGAGCAATCTCGACGCGATACGCACAACATGATCGTCGTACTCATGCGTGAGCAGGGGCTCGATCTTCAAGGTGCCGTCGACTACGTCGGTGCACTTTGCAAGGGGACGATCCAGCGCTTCGAGAACAACCGGGCGATGCTACCTTCGTGGGGCGAAGAGCTTGATAAGCAGGTCGCGATATACGTCGAGGGACTGCAGAACTGGATCGTCGGCTCGCTGCACTGGTCGTTCGACTCTGAGCGCTACTTTGGCAAGGAAGGGCTGCAGGTGAAACAGAATCGCGTCATCAAGCTTCTCCCAAAAAGGCCTTTGTGAGCCTGTTGTACGTTTTTCCGTCATCGTGGTTGTGGAATGCCCAGCTTCGAAATGTCTTTTGATTTATGGATAAGCTGTATCGAAATCTAGGTTCATTATGTATCGTGGGTACCTTTGTAGATTGTGTTCGTTCGTATTTTACTCGTTGATGGAATAATCTTAGTAAAAAGGCATTCTCATCCTTAAACCTGTCTAACTAGCTGAATAAAATGTCTTGGCGCGGATTCTCGGCGTTGCAACCCGAATGAGTGAACACGCTATCAGCACAGATCAACCCGGGATCTCAAATACAGGCTGCGACGAATCCAGATCCTATACTGCTATGCTTCATGGAGGACCACAATGATCGATGACGTATGCTTTCACTCTCCTCTGTTCCTCAC
>JBBPSA010000172.1:0-14079 GCA_038093355.1 Boletus calvinii | reverse complement strand
ATGCCACACACCAGGAGACGTAGCGCCTTATGCTCTCACGAGACTGTTCAACGGCTACGACTCCCTCTCTCAGTACCCCGAAAGCATCATGCCTCTTGACCAGCCACTAAGCCATATAACCTGGTAAAGCAACGTTTTCATTGACTCATGTTACACTGTATGCGATACTATCTGCCAGTGTAACAGTTTTTCGCGTTGAAAAATGTAGATGAGCGTTGGAGCAAGAAAGTCCGAATCAAAGTTGTACGAGGTATCTGTGTATCAAAAGAAGTTTGACTATGCTGTGGTGCGCAAGGATGAAGACGGAAAAAGGTACAAAATACAGAAGACCAAAAAGCTGCACCGCATCAGCCAATCAATGAACAAGCGGAACTCGATTTGATCCGTCTCAGGGGTATTTAGAACCACGACTGCGTGGCACGAGGTCAGCACCGCTCTCGCCTGGGATCTCCGATTGGAAAGGATTCCCGTCCTTGTCATCAAACCGCACGCCCCTCGAACTCCAGCGTTTCCGCCATTTTTGAATAAATTGGGCATGCTCGACCACCCCTGCCAACGTCCCCGTATTTCGAATCCGAATCTGTCTCAGTTTAGGTAAGTTGGATTCCTCGATTTGACACATCAAATCCTCGAGTGGTTTCATGATGTAGGCGGCAAAGATCTGAATCGGTACACCGACGAGGTCTTCGCTGATGGGGAAAATGCCGATGCGTTTGAGGGAGGGATGATAGAGATTGTCGAGCTGTTGGTGGGGGAAGATGGTGACAAACGTTTCGAGGTTGGGACATTTGGCGATGATTTCTGGCAAGAGTGGGGTATAAGCGACCGTCCTCACGATACGAATTTTATGCCCGTGGGTCCGAAGAAAATCGGGGCTAAACGGAGAAAAGCCTTCGAGGCGGTGTAGACAGGGTAATTGATCAGGGGACTTGGAGAGCATGAGAAGGAGGGTGTTAAGCGGGACGTTTCCCAGAGATGCGTGAGAGAACGAAGGACTGTCTCCTAAAATGAGGGTCCTGAGATTAGGTAGGATAAGATGCTCTTGACGAGGCTTTTCGGGGAACGTTCCATATATATTAGCTAGGGTGAGACTACGAAGACCGCGCAACTCCCGTAGGAGGTCCATCAAGTCGCTCCACCCGGGGCTTTCGTTGCAAGTCCACTCTACCCTGCAGAGGGAATGTACACACGTTGTTAGGAGCGCTTGTATGACTTCTGTTGGCGTTTGCGTGGGAGGGAGGATAGTCTGCGCACTGGGTGTTAGCGACATGTAAAAGTTGCTGTTGATGAAGATCTCGAGATTGGGAGTACACCGCAACAGACGGGCGAGATGTCTCCCGTCGGCTGGGTGTGGATTGTGGAGCTGGACATCCACGCGACGGGTCAACGAACCGAGCGCACGAACGCCATCGGTGGCCTTGCTTTGCTCGAGACGATCGGCAAAGATGACGACTTGTTTGGAACATGTGAGATGGATGTGTTCGTGGATGAGCTCCGATACGATTGAATACCAATCCTTGTTGACCAACAAAAGTGCTGTCCGTGTGGATGCTTCCATGGTCCAATAAACATCGGCACCGCGGGTCTCGGAAAAGGGGTCGAGACGGTCGGAGAGAAGCACGCCAGGCACTCGAATGAGCAGAGAGAAAATGTGCCTCCAGACTTCGACGGGGAGTGACGGGATTGGAGACATGCGATGAATACTTTTGTCTGGCACGGCGGTGCATGAGGTTTCGCCACAGGAGTCTCCGAAAACGATATCGCCTTACCGTACTTGAACCGAGTAGCGCCACGAAAATGAAGAGAAAAGAGGGGCTAGCGAACGTTGTGGCACCCGGTCAACTGAAACGGAGATTGAGACAAGAACGAAGGGGGAGAGACGGAGTGCGGGGAACTCGATCAGACTTCCAATTGATGGCGGCAGTAACTTGCTGGACCTACAATAGACAGCCATTTATAGTAACTCACAGTGTTTGGATCAGAAGGTTCTGCCAAACAACCCCGACCCTCGAGTCGTCCTGGAAGCAGGCTTGGTAACGTGGGAGCCCGAGGAAGGCACAGGCTGATAACTTAATTCTCATTGCATGCCATGTCGAAGAGAAGGGCACATCCTCGATCCTCGTCTGCAACTAAAAAAATCAAGGTTCAGCACGGATCGCTCGACAGCTTACCGTGGAAATCCGTCGCGAGGCCCGTCGACACAGGTCTCGATGGCGACGACGGCATCTTGGAACTCGAAGAGGTCGACAATGTTGAGGTCGTCTACGAGGAGAAGGAAGGCAGAAAAGTTGTCAAATTTCACGTTCGTTCGCCTTCTATATACCCCCTCCCAATTACGTCTAATATGTCCGAACCTACGGTAGGTCTTACAGCTTCCAGATACCCTGGCGGTCGACGAACGGTCAGCTGTGAGTGGTGATTCACTTGCTAGTGTGACAGAAGGTCCTCAATCACCCGCCTCCGGGTCATTCGATGGTATGCGCATATCTTTCTCGTTGTGATCTCATAAGTCACTCTTTCGCCTTGGCGAACAGCTGCGCTCCTGCCCAATTGGCGCCCGTTCAACTTGCATCCTCACCTCTTACACGTGTTACACAAAAAATCGTTTACCACCCCTACCCCAATTCAGTCACGCGCACTGCCGTTTGCACTTTCCAGTCGCGACATCATTGGCGTGGCAGAAACGGTATGTCGCATGCACACGTTCCATCCCCACCGATTCTAAGACAGAAACTCGTAGGGATCAGGGAAGACCCTCGCGTACGGGCTGCCTATTCTCCACCACATACTCTCACAACCAAGGCATCCTACCCAAAAACGGAGGCTCCAAGCCCTGATCCTTGCTCCTACCCGAGAACTCGCTCTGCAAGTTTCAGACCACCTCAATGCATTTTCCAGGGTCATTGATACCACGCTCAAGGAGGAACCCCAGGAAGTGGATCTATCCAACGATCAGGGCAGCATCAAGCGCAAGGAACCAGATGGCAAGAATCGGAATGCACACCTACCGCTCGTTAGTGTCGCCGTTTTAGTCGGAGGGATGTCAGCCCAAAAGCAACGGCGGATCCTCGATCGCGGGGTTGATGTTCTGATTGCAACACCTGGAAGGTTATGGGATACGCTCGAAGAGGTTTGTTCTTATGACACTTGACATCGCGTTCGTGAAGAACAGACTTTACTTTTTTTATTTTATCCTCAGGATGAAGTTCTCGCTCAACAAGTCCGGAATCTCAAAGTTCTTGTGTTGGATGAGGCAGATCGCATGATTGAAGCCGGACACTTTGCCGAGATGGACAATATTCTCCGTCTCACAATTCGACAATCAAAGTGGGGTAATCGATTTGACGCAAACTAGCGCAGCTGACCTAATTGATTCAGGGAGGATGAGATAGAACCAGAAGTAAATGGCCAGATCACCCGCCGCCTTCCTAGTGTCTCCTCCAAGGAAGACATTCCACGGAAACGTGCGGCTTGGACAATATGTCGAATGTTTTTTTTTCGGACATGCGTCTGTCCTCGCCGTCCCCGTTGTCCTGCACGCTGTCACGGCGTTTGCACACCCCGCGGCCCTTCAAGTTGCTTCACTCTCCTCGCTATGTCGCGTGCTGTTTTGTCTCACCTCTCTATGTTTGTCTGTCTGTGTTTTTATCACTTTTTTCCCATCCTCTCTGACTGTATTATACACTATCTCTCCTCGCCATCACGATTGGTTATACGGCTCGTGTTCCCGCTTTTGGATTCTCATTTTTATATGGATCAATGGCCTTGTAGCTATCGCTGATTCGAGATGTCTCGTTTACGCTACCAATTAGTAGTATGATAGACCCCGTAATTCAGAACGACATTTTCTTTTGTCAGATAGTGGAAGTTGACGGCGTCGGAGTCGGCGAATGGGTGTGAGAAGTTTGTGGTGGAAGGTCAAGCCTCGAGGGCGGTTCCTGGGTTCCTAACAAGTTATGAAAATCCCAGCAGTGAGAGTTCGATAACACCCCGCAAATCGACGCCTACTAGTATGATGGGCAGCGGCCCTGGAATGAAAAACACCGGCGGCGTCCTACGCGATCTGTTGTCGTCTGTGGCGCAGCAAGTCGAGTCTCATCTTCACTCACCACCGGCACTGTCGCCACTGGGGAGTCGCTACGGACAAGTTGGACGACGACCGAGTCGGATTCGGAGTTGGATCGTTCACGACGAGGATAAAGACAAGGACAAGGAGGACGGCGGCGATAATTCGTTGCATTTCACGGACGCATCCGACGACGATTTTCAAGACATCTCGACACAAAAGGACAAGAAGAAGAAGCATCGCAACGAAGTCCTGGCCCTCAGCGACCCCAAGGCAAACGCAGACCAAAGCGAAAATCTGATCCAACACGCTAAAGCCGCCAAGCAGGACGGCGAGAGCAACGCAAAAATGCACATGTTACCCAACGAGATCAGGGAGGAAGAGACGGTTGACGTGTTGACCGGGCTCATGGGTGAAGGGTTCGACCGCGAGGTCGCACGGCGGATTTTGAGAAAGTATGACGGGAACGTCGACAAGGCAGCCGGGGCGCTCGTCGAGGGCGAACGTGGCGAGGAACTCATCGGGCATGCGCCTGGGCCGGGTCAGATCCAGAGCCAAGGATGGCCCACCATTCAAGGCGCAGGCAGTAGCGCATCGGGCTGGTCGGCGGCGGGGCCGCAAACGCAGACGCAGACACCATCCACTCAGACGTCGGGGTGCGTTGGACGACCGAGCACGCCCGTCATTGATTTGACCCTCGACGACGACCCGGATCTACAGCGTGCGATGCAGGAGTCGATGAACATGCATTCTGGGTCACAGTCTCAGATACAGGCGTATGCGCCATCGTATACGCATGCACAGTTGCAGGGGCAGTCCCTCTCGCAGGTGTACGCGCCGTCACAGGGCCAGAACCAAGCACCAAACCACATGCAAGTGCAGTCGCAGCCCGAGCGACCTGTCTTCGGTCCGAGCGAGCGCCCGCCGGACCCGAACTGGGCGATCGTCCCTTCCCATGTGAGGCGTTTCTTTGAAGATTTGGCGTGGCGTTGTTGACAATTGAATCGCGCCAGCAAACTGAGAGCAACGATGCGAATTATTTGCAGAACTTGAATCGTGCTATCGAGGCGAGCTTGGAGACGATGGGTGACTCGGATGCGCTCGAGCCGTTCCCTGTTGAGCAGCAGTTACGGAGGGATGGATGGTCAGTCATATTGCGCGTTTTTGGATCTGCGGATCTTGCTAAACGTGCACCAGCCCTGTTGTACTACGTCCTTCGATGCATACGATGGTGTATGCTGCGAGCATCCTCCAGGGATTGTTCTATGTGCCTCAAGTAAGACAGCGTATGGCGTCCTGGCGTCCACCCATTCCAACGAACGAGGAAGAAGTAGCTCCGCCAATGAGTGGCCCAGGTACGCGTGCAGATCACATGAACAAGGGTAGGAGGCAACTCAGACGACAATGTAGATTTTACATTGTGGGCTCTCAGCGAGATTTTTACCCACATGGATCTCGCTCGGCTGTGCGATCTCAACGTGGATAAACGACTCCCTGCGTTCGACATCGAACCTTGGGATAGGCCTGCTCAACCTCCCGGGGAACTCTCGCGAAGTGCGTGCCCTGCATCATGTTTAGGGATAATGGCTGATGGAGACCTTTAGAATTCTTCGCTAGGCTCTCGGCTACCCTTGAAAAAGCCTTCGTAGAACAATTTGCACACAGTGGGCAACCTCTTCCCAAGTGATCCCCTGTTCTCTGCGCACAGATAGGTTTCTTACGTTTGCACCCTAGGCCGCGGTTGCTACACTTCCAGTATGGTAGTGGTATCAGCGAACCCGGCGAACTCCTTCAAGAAACCTCCATCGTCCCGATCGATGTCAATGGTGGGGGATCAAACGATCTCATCGGACGGCTGTCTGCACAATTATCGAAGCCTCAGTCCGACCCAGGCAAGCAAAGTGTCATATTCGAACCCTCTGAAATGGTCGCTTTCGAGCTCGTTCGCTCGTCCTCAATTCCAGGTACCACCGCCAGTGGTGGCGGATCGGACAGAAAACCATTCACGTACCCCAAGTCGATATACCTTGATCAGTTCTTGAGAGAGAACGTCGAACTTGCGCAAGCGAAACGTGAACAAAGACGGGAAATGTTGGAAGAGGTGCAGCAGCTGGTGTCGCACAAGAATACGTTGACCCATTTCGATGTAAGTCGTCGCCTGCAATGGGGCCTACGTATTCTGATCGTCTGGATGTCATGTGGTGGTAGAATAAGGATACGTTGAAGGACTTGCGATCTGCCATTTTCTACTTTGAGAACGTGGCCGATGCCAAGGACGACCTGGAGCGCGGTACTTCGATTCAGACAACGACACGGAAATTGAAGAGCATTTTGACTACTATTGAAGAAGGCATCAAGGGTTCGGATTCCTTGTTCTTCCAACTCTTTTGAATCGGTGACGACGATGTTGTCCACAGCCACCGACGAAAGGATAGACGCACTGCGTACCCAATCCGAGACGCTGCTCGAATGTGAGGAGTTGCAACAATTCAAAGTAAGTCCAAATTCGCGATCCTTGACATGATCCGCTAAATGTTTCCCTGCTGTAGTACGATCTGCGGGTGGTATTCGTGCACGACGGTCTATATGGTAGGAAGCACCTCTACTCTTACGTGCACGACAAGTCTTGCTGGTGGAAGATTGCGGATTCGTTGATCGAAAAGGTGATCGAAGCTCTCGTTGGCGAGAACCACTTACCCTCACACCATTTCCAGGTCCCGGAAGACGTGGTTCTCAACGACCAAGCGGGGCTCCATCTCGGGGCTGGGCCGTACTTACTATTTTACTCGCGGGCGAGTGAAGATGGCACAGCGCCAGGCCTTCCCTGGATGGATGATATCAAGGTGGGATTCTTGTGCCGGGTTTGGCGTTTCGTTGGTTGATGTAGCCTCGTCTACTAGGACGACGTCAAAGCGGCCAATAGAGAGTTTTTATCGCAGCTCCCGCCAGAACTTGTTGGAGATATTGTGATCGACGAAGAACACCTGTCGTTGCCGAGTGACATCTCGTCCGGTCCTGCTGTGGTGAAGAACGGTAGTGGAGGTGACAGGATGGACGTGTCGTGAAGCGCGTGCAAATGAAGGTGAATTGTGCGACATAGTTGCTTCTCTTGAATCTTGATAACTCTGGGCGGTGATTCTGACGCGATGAAAGCCAACTGATGAGAAGATTCGCTTATTACCTCGATGTTTGTAGTGTATCTTTCTAGTTTCTACGGATCACCGGCAGTGATGGGTGATGAAAATTCTGTCTAACACCCGACTGGTGTGTGAGCAACAGAGAAGTCGGAGTTGTGTTCACCTGTATAGGGAGGCTAAGACGTTCGTACACCACCTTCAAGTTGGAGGAGAACCTAGAACAGTCGCGCCACCATGTCAACGTTCATGCGGCTGGGTCGGTAGGCCTTAAGGGGCGATGCCTGCAGGTTTCATGCCATGAGTACAGTACTTGTGGTCAGTGGAGCTCAGGTGGAGCTCGAACTTCAAATTGGAGTAGGAATTACGATCAGTAAAAAATCATGAAAATTCAACCACCATGCCGTCAACGACAACTCCGAGCCATACTACATACATACGAGATAAAATTTCCGTGTCTCTTAGAGGATCTACTCACTTCCTTGCTGACTTTCCGAAACAATGTCTTAACGGTATGGAAACTCACCGAGCGTCTTCCCAGGTTGTTCAAGGAGGAATTGTATATTGACTGGCGCGAGGGTTCGACAAAGTTTATTTGGTTGCATGGCAAGGGTATGTACTTACAATCCCACAACTATTCGGCGTCTGACTGCTTGCACAGTGGGCGCCGGGAAATCCGTCTTAGCGTATGCGGCTTTCCGATGCGTTCGCATACCACTTACTCACGTCTTACAGATCTGCAGTCATTAATGACCCCTTGAATGGACTGGCGGACAACGAGACACTGGCGTATTTCTACTGTCACTTTCGAAACAGCCGCTGCCCAACGCGGTGGAGGTTCTTCGCTCGGTCGCTAAGCAGCTATTCTGGAACTCGAAGAGGGATTGGTTATCTTCGTTCCCCGATCTAATTTCACGCAGAGAACGGGCTGCTGGGCTTTTTGAACCGTGCTGCAGAACTGCACGAGAGCCAATCGTCGTGGTCGATACACTGGACGAGTGCGAGGACCTGTCAAGTTTACTGAACCAACTTAGGGAATTAGCACATGGACACTGCCATTTGTTCGCGACGAGTCGAGCGATGCATGCTATCAAAGTTGCATTTCCAGATTTGCCTTCAATCACCTTAGATGATCGGGTTGACAAGATGCGGAATGACGTGCACTTCCATATCAAGATAGAACTTGAATCACGTTCTCGGCTCAAAATTCTCATGCAAGACCTCAAGGATGAAATTCAAGGTGTGCTGACAGAGAAAGCTGATCGCGTGGATACTATTCTTAGATGCAGGGAATCCCCTCTGTTGTCCGCATCCTCCTTGAACACGGCGCAGATCCTAAGTGGTCGAGCGCCGAAAGGAGGCCGTGCTTGCACCTATTTCTAGGACCTCTCTGGGTACAATCTCTAGGACCTCAACTGGGATCATCTTTCGACGACACATTCGAGATCGCTCGGATGCTGGTAGCCTCTGGATGTAATGCTATGGCACCAGACATGTGTGATATTTCGTCTTTCCATCTCGCAACCATGTAGCTCTCCCCAGAGTTTGTTCAGTGGCTCGTTCAATGTGGTTTCCGATTACCCTCGGATGCGATCCTCTATGCGTTTCCTGGCGTTCTCCTAGGATCTCGCAGCCGGGGAAAAAGCTACTTTGCATGCTGCAGTTTCTGGTTAGAAATGGCACTGACGCTGGCGATCAGGATGCTCATGGGTGCAATGCGCTTCACATGTTCTCGGGGTGTATGTCTGTATTCAGTGACGGGTCAATCAAGAATATTGTTCTTCTGTAAGTTAAGCACGGATGCGACACCAACTACAAGAACGACGGGGAAAACACCATTACATCTAGCTGCTGCCCCATCTACGTTCAGTCCGGATATTCTTGACCCGTTCCTCGCCCAAGGTGCCGAGCTGCCTGTGGGCATCATCAACTATGCTGCAATGGGCTTTTGGAACTTCCCGGGGGACCCGGGCAGAATTCCTATACTCACCTCCTTAGTTGATGCAAGTTGTCAATCACAGACTATTGGCGGATACAACGCATTGCATTGCTTCCTGAAACTCCACCACATCATCTCTCCACCTGAAAACATCTCAGAGATAGTCTTGTTTCTCGTGGAAAATTGCGATGTACACGCCCCCACCTCTTCAGGAGAAACACCGTTGCAACTTGCGATCAAGAGTGACTGCTTTTCTGTCACCCGAAGTATCTTGGCATAGATCACCGGCGAGCCCTACTCCGATCACCCTATGCCATACCATGGAGATTCAGAGGGGAATGTCATTCTTCGCTGTCTTTGTAGTGGGCCAAATACTCAGTTCGAGGACAAAGTGAAGTTGTTACGCGAGGCCGCAGGGTACAATTTTGCAAGGGACATCAATGGGCCCAACGGTAAGGGACTCACCCCGGTTTGCATCGCCCTCATGCTCGGCAGAGTCATATGCAGACAATCCTGCCCCCTTTCCGTGTCTACTCAATCTCGGGGCCAGCTTCTACCGCGCCAATTACCTGTATATGGACCTGTATGTGGACAGGCCTGAATGGGCTTCGAACCTGCCATGGTACCGTGATGCTCTTGATACTCATGGACGTCATATTTCCAGGGCCCGATCAAAAATTTGCCACAGCCATGTCATTTCGGTTTACCACCTGCTTCAAGTAGCTCATCAGGGAAATTTCCTCCGCTGTCGCGAGGTCCATTTTGGATATCGCAGAGTACTGGGCTTGCATACAGGTCACCATACAAAATGCCCAGTACACAATTGCCAATGACAGCAAGCCGATTGCAGTTCTTATGGCTCTCGCAAACGCTGAATCCTCAGGCTGGATACCTTGCCTGCTCATACAAAGCCGGTTATTTTCTACCCCGTGAGCATAAGTACATATTTCTCGGTTCCTCCAGTAATTAACAAGCTGCCGGAAGGCATCCGAGAAAGCTCTGCTGAGATTTGGGTGCATGTCAAGCACCGGACAGGTTTTATATTCATGGTTCCGATCTGTCTCGAGGTTGACGTGCATCGTAATGCCAATGATCCACCAAGTGTTGAATTTGATGTATGGGATGAGTTCACCCCTGCCAGACAGGTGGGTAGGAGACAGCGACCGATGGTCGGGGGGTTGGCCCCTGGGGACACGCTGAACCCGGGATTCAGGTATACCAACGACGACTATTTCACACTCAAGTTTTAGTTTTTCCAGATCGAAGTACACTATGATGAAACCTATCATTAAACGCCCTGAGTTCAAGTTACGTGGGTGGTGTGAATGATGCAGCTCGAGCAGGGCCAGGAAAACTGGACAGGCTGAAGTCTTGCTCGCCGTCACCAGAGTGACTTACACTATGACCAACAACTTCATTATTATCTTGTACAATTGTCGTGTATCGTGTGAGTCGACCGTCATCAAGTTGGCGGCGTCCGTGCATTTTTGACATTTATAGTTCAAACGCAAAGCCACCACCGCTCTCTCACAGATAAGAAGCGCTTCCGGATCCACCCCGCGAGCTCGCGAGTCAACTGAGCCCTTGACCTGTGTGCCCTCACACTCTCGAATCATACACCATGACCGCCCACCCCGATTTCCTGAAATATGTCAGCGAGCACACAGACAAGTTCGTCAAACGGCTTTCTGACGCCGTTCAGATAAAGAGGTACTCCATCTCTCAAGTATTCGTGATCTGGTTTTGATCTCTCCGTACTTTTTACCTTCAGTGTCAGCGGCGATGCGGCCTATCGCAGCGAGACGATCGCGATGGGTCATTGGCTCGAGAAGCAACTCAAGGCACTCGACGTGACGACGGTCCTCAGAGATCTCGGACAACAAACGTTGCAGGGTCGGCGCCTGGATCTACCCCCTGCCATCCTCGGAAAGTTGGGGGATGACCCAAAGAAGAAGACCGTGCTCATCTATGGACACTATGACGTACAACCCGTGAGTTCTGCTTTCGGGCCTTGTCATGCGCTAAGTGTGATTGCGTTTGTTGTCATTAGGCACTCCAATCCGACGGATGGGCAACGGATCCGTTTACGCTCATCGAGAAGGATGCAAAACTGTATGGTCGTGGGTCGACGGATGACAAAGGGCCTATCATGGGCTGGCTGAACGTTCTGGAAGCGCATCGGGCACAGGGCCTCGACCTCCCTGTGAACCTCCGGTTCTGCTTCGAAGGCATGGAAGAAAGTGGGAGTGAGGGTTTGGATGAGCTCATCGAGAAGGAGGTGGCCGAGGGTGAGTGGTTCAAGGGCGTCGACTGTGTTTGCATCGTGCGTTGTCTTTTCCTTTTCCTTTCCTTTTCCTTTTCCTCTCCCATTTCTACTCGCCATACTTTCCCTACTCCATGTGTGTATTCTTTGATGACACATCACAGTCGGACAATTACTGGCTAAACACCCGCACGCCCGCGTTGACCTACGGTCTTCGTGGGATCGCCTACTTTGCCATCAACGTGTCGGGTCCTGGTCAAGATCTACACTCTGGATTGTTTGGACGTATGGTCCACGAGCCGATGACAGATCTTATCAAGCTGATGAGCAAGCTCGTCGATCACAATGGTTACATCCTCATTCCCGGTATTGAAGCGATGGTACCGCCACCAGACGAAGACGAAATGTACGTTGCCTTTGTTTGTATTTCGGAAGGTGCATGTGGTCCAGGACTTGGGCGTGTTTATGAATTCATGTTTTTAGTAAATTGTACACCAAGATGGACTATTCCATCGCGGACGTCACACAGGCAGCTGGTGCACCGGTGGGACATTCCCCGTTTCTTCCAAGCACATGAGGATTCACGGATGCTCAGATCGCACTGTCAGATCACAAAGAAACGGTGATCATGGGCCGCATGCGTAACCCGTCGCTTTCCCTCCACGGTATCCAAGGCGCCTTCTCCGAACCAGGTGGCAAGACCGTCATCCCCTCCAAAGTGGCCGGCAAGTTTAGTCTTCGGTGCGTACCTCGATGCCACGTGAAAGAAGACTGCATCGATTGACCGTGTTTGTGATCGGTTGGGTTTCCTTACGTCTCGGTTTCGCTGCAGCCTCGTCCCGCCACAAACGCCTGAATCTGTCATCCCGCTCGTGACGGCCTACATCGAATCCGAATTCGCAAAGCTGAACAGTAAGAACAAGATGGACGTCGAATATCTCCACGGAGGCAAGCCCTGGGTTGCGGACGTCAATCACTGGAACTTTGAAGCGGCCCGTAAAGCCATTGAGGTACGTTGGAATGTAACCATTTGTCGTTTCTCTCCCACATTTTGGAGGAGCCGAGAACTGAGCAGCGATTCGTTGTTGGGGCTGAACTAGGCGGTTTGGAACAAGTCGCCGGATTATACACGCGAGGGAGGGTCGATCCCTGTGACGCTCACGTTTGCGGAGAAATTGGGGGTGAACGTGTTATTACTCCCTATGGGCCGGGCAGATGATGGGGCGCAGTACGTGCTTTTCCGTCTTTATTGTGGCCGCTCACGCAGGCCTGTTGTGACTGATGTAGCTCGACGAACGAAAAGCTGGACGTGTCCAACTTTATTGAAGGGGTGCGTGTAGCGTGTTTGTGACCCTGATCAGTTCTTGATGACAGTTTTTGTCAGACCAAAGTGCTTGGGACGTACTTGTATGAAGTTGCCCAGCTTACTGGGGCAGCCTGAATCAAGGGGTTGATGGTGAACGAATCGGATGTATTTGTATTGGCTTGTGTCCGAAGCTTTATAATGGACTGAACCTTGAGCTCACCGGCGTCCATTTGTACAATCAATCGCTTGTGCTCACACGTTACTTCAAACTCAGCGAACGTGACCAAACGCTTTTGTAAATCCGCAAATGCCACTCGCCCTGTTACGCTCATACCCCATCGACCCGCGCGTCGCACCGGATTTCTGTCAGTGGCCTTGAGCGGAGCCCGCTGGTGGGTCGAAACGTGCCCCGACTCTGGCAAAGATGAGCGAGAGTGACGTATGGGATCAGGATCCACCGGTAGGGCCTTGTCTCCGTTTGTGCGAGAGGCGCCCATCGCTTACGTCTATACACTGTCCCTTCGGCTCGAATGCGCCCGCCGCCATTTCGTTTTCCGTTGCGGGATTTGTAGGGTAGTGGACGAGCTGTATCGACGTTTGTGAAGCGGACGCCGAATTTGAAGCAAGCGGCCAAGGCCAAGATCGTTCGTGACGATTGGGACGACGACGACGATGAGCAGGAGCAAGAGAGGGATCTAGACGGGGAGAAGGAAGAGGATGAAAGGGTGCAAGCGGTTGGGACCAAGAACGATGGTATAGTTTTGGCGGGTCTGCGTCCCCCGGGAATGAGAGGGAGGGAAGTTGAAGAAGACAATGAAAAAATATGGGAGGAAGCGTGAGTCCCATCATTCTCGACCCCTATGCGTTCGTGCTGATCTTCCAGTCCGCGTGGCATTTTCATTGGACGTCTTCACGTGTGGTGTTTTTTTCCTTGCCGCACTCGTCCGCACATGCACTACATACTCCCGCGGTAACCTGACTCAGTAACAAGAAAGCACCGATGCCCGAGCTCATCGCTGCATCCGCGAGTACGAGTCAGAGTCTGCCTCCGCCGCCACCCGCTGCACTCCAACCGATGCTTCGTATCCTAAAACGACCGTCCCCGAATTCCAGCGCCAGTAATGTAGTATCGTCGGCCCCGCTCACCTCGCCCTCCCCTGGACCTACCCCGGGCTCTGGCTCACGCTCGGGAGGAACATCTCCGGCGCCGAGGGGTACGCTCGCAGAGCGCGAGGCGCAGTACCAAGAAGCACGAAGTCGGATATTTGGCGAGAGGGAGAAGCTGGGGGGTGCGAGTTCGGGAGGTGTGGTTATCGTGCGCGATCCCCTTGGGCCTGCGTCTGAGTCGGACCTGGAGCCGGGGTTGGCTGG
>JBBPSA010000171.1:0-14111 GCA_038093355.1 Boletus calvinii | reverse complement strand
GTCAGGATTTGAAAGCCTTATACAAGCTTGCAGAAACTTGTCCAATATTGTTCTGGAAGGAGATCTTGAAGGAGACTGGGTGTGAGAGCAAACATATAAACAAGGAATTCCCAAGTCTTATATACTGTGTTTATCTTCATTGCAATATTTCATGGTTTCATGTTGAGCAACCCAGGAAGGTAGAGTCTGGCCTTCTCAACTGCATGACCATGGGCTTGCCAGATCTAATCATTGTGTAAGATGGCCCAATCCCAGTTGTTAATATTGTTAGTGGGCATGCAAGTAATGTCCCCTTGCCATAGAGAAATCATTAGATCACTTTGATTGGCTACAAGGTGCATTATATTGGTTGTCATGGAAAGTGGCATGCCCAGTGATCACCTTGGATTGAGTCCAAGAATAAGTGGGGCCTTCAAGATGCCTGTTTTGGTATGATGGAACTCATATTGGTGTTGATTTGGAGCTGAGACAACACAAGCCAAGTTTATGGAATAATCTTGATTACCTGCACATGGAATGAATATCAAAGATATGTCAGGATGGCTTGAGTTAGCACAGGAATTATGCAGAAGTAGAAGGGCTGGATAGTAGTGTGAATACAAGTTCTTCTGTTGTCCCTGGATGCCATAATAGAGCCAACAACCCTTTTTACCACAATGGCCTACAAGACCATTCCAATGGACTAGACCAGGCCCATTTACAGTTGTGAATAACAAATATAGATCAGAATGATAGGTCTCCCTGTGTGCTGCATCCCAGATTGCTAGGCCTTTTTTCTGTAATGCAGACAGGTGATGTAAACTGACAGCCATGAATGAGTTGGTGTTCTTTGATTTGTTAGAGTCAGGGATAAATCCACCTAGGAGAACATGTCTTAATAGTGCTGATCAGGAGAAAGGTTTAGAACGACCCAAATATAGAGCCAGCAATCAATTCTTTGTCTTGGTAAAGCTGTGTGCCATCAAGCAAAGCCATAAGTACAACATTGTGTTCTTTGATGTCACCATCAAAAGAAGCACCAAGATAGTCCCATCTCATTACGATGTCATTGATGACTGGAATATTCTGAGTTAATTTATGCTTGTTAAAGATCTCTTGGATCTTGTCATACAAATGACATTGCCTGCACAGTTTCAGAATCATGATACAAGGCTTGGATTTGTGGCCCAACAGAAAGAGTGTAAACACTTTTGCAGGTATCTTTGATCAACCTCAAGTAGCTTCTAATTTTGCTTGATTCCACCATAAGGCATCACATATCAGACACACCTTGAGATCTTCAAATGGCCCAGTGAATGCAAGGCAGAAGTTAGGACACATGTCATGTCTAAGAGGTTCAATTCCTGTGCATGTTGCCAAGAGATCTTGAGACTGATCCAAACCTAAGAAAATTCATAGCAGAAGCATTTTGGATGGTCATAAGAAGCTGCTGGGTTAATCAAATGATATCTTCATATGCTTTTTGAGACACATGCTCAAGTGCCAGGT
Source organism: Boletus calvinii (assembly GCA_038093355.1). NCBI lineage: Eukaryota > Fungi > Basidiomycota > Agaricomycetes > Boletales > Boletaceae > Boletus > Boletus calvinii. Next base: position 12,623 of record JBBPSA010000171.1, on the reverse strand, counting down.
ACACTGATATCCTATGTTTAACTCTGTGATCATTGATACAAAGAGGTTCTTATGAAGGGTTTCATAGTTGAGTAAGCATAGAATGCTTCATTTTTGCTATGTGGTCTTGAAAGCATACATTCTGGACAAGGCTGACGAAATTCAAAGCCTGCTTGAGCTTTGGAAGGACTGCACTCTAGGAAAAATCATCTATATCAATAATTGGAGGGAGCCTCCTATCATATTGTATTGGATGCAGGTTTGGATTATTTGGAGCAAACTGCTTGATCAGAAGGAGGAAATGGAATATTAGGCAGTGAAGAAAAGTGTTCTGGATTCACAGGGAGTGATAAGAAACATTCAGATTGTTCCTTGGCTTGCATTTCTGGCCCTGGACTCAGACAAGCCTATGAATACAATATCATTATCTTGCATTCAAGAGATAAATGGACAAATGACCTCTATAGTAATATTTTCATTTGCCTTTATGCATTTGGGAGTCTGATTCTTTCCAAGCATGTTTTGCTAACATTCATAAGGTTTCTGCTCAATGAGCACTCATGCAAATCAGTTTACTCATGCCTGTATGATTTTCAGAGTCAGACTGTTCCAAGTATGGTTGGTTCTCAAGGGAGTTCCTATTCATAAAGATCATTTGAGCAGCATGCAAGAAGGGGGCATTCTTGAATACATTAAGTTTTGCCTGTTCATCTGGTTCTGCTTTGTCCAAATGGTGATAAAAGCTTGCTTCCAATAGTATATGAGCCTTGCCATTGCAATATTGACAGCACACACATAGGATATGCTTCCTACTTGAGGAGGGATCCATGGAGATGATTGAAATAGTAGTCCTGGCTATGTGATTGTGATGCAAGTATATTGGATGTGATTAAGTGTGAGTGCATGCAAAGTGTGCAGAGTGCATACAATCAGGTGCAATGCAAGTGCAAGGTGTGCAAAATGCACACAATTTCATGTGATGCAAGTGCATAGTGTGTGATATGTATGATATGAAATGCAAAATTACATTACAATGTGAGGTTTGTATCATATCTAATCATATACATACATAGATCATATGTGGTAAGATTGGACCATTCCAGGTCATACCCAGTTCTCACTGGGCATCAGTACTCCCCAACTAGTGTTTTAAAGTTCAGTCCAGGACTGATCAAAAGACTGGCAACTGGACTGGACTGCAACTGATCACAACTGGACTGCAGTTGCCAGTTGCCTGGTTTTTGAGACACTGCAACTGTAGTTGCAACCGGTTACAGCCACATACCATGTATAGAAATGATCCCCTAATTTTTTCCATAATTTTAAATATTATTTAACATTTTTATAACCAAAATGATCAAAAACCTTCTTTAAACGACATGTCACCTGAAAATGATCATATCTCATGACCCTGTTGTCCAAATCTTTAGACCAAGGGATCAGTATATAGCTAGGAGTTAGTACTACATTTTATATGACTATTCCTAAGCATGATTTATAAGCCTACACCCCTGAAAGACTGGTTGCAACCAGTTTTTTGCAGTTCAGTTGCCAGTTGCAGCTGTTCTTTCCTATTTAGGAACCAGTTGTGGTCCAGTTGCCTTTCAAATAAGGCAAAAAACCAGACCAGTACTCTCAACCAACCTGTTAGAGACTGGGTCAAACTCCAGAGTTATCACTTGGTTAAACAGGACTTCAGCCTCAGCTTATGTGCTGTGCCCTTTGCTTGAGTGTGTTCTGGTATTTTGGAGTGGAGTGGAGAGTGATAGTGATCAGCAATGAAGTTATCATGCAAAGAAGGTCAGAAGAGACTCTGTGCTCAAGTCAATATTTAAGCTAATGAATACAGCAGAGTATTTATGGTATATATACAATGGAAGGAACAGGATTAGTATAGTATTGTGGCAGAATGGAGAGTACAGTGGCCAGAGTGGTGCACTGGAGGTTAAAGAACCAGACCTGTGCACCAGAAGTGCATGAGCCAGAGCTATGCTACTAAGTGGTGCACAGAATCAGAAGTAACTACAGAGTGGAACTAATACAGATATAGACAGAGGAGAAACCTAATGAGATTCTGGAGGTTCAGAGTTGCATCCTGGGCAAGAACACACTGGAGTTTGTGTCTTCAGAGAGCAGAGTTGGTTCAAAGGACTGGAGTTGGACTGGGTTTGGTCCAGGATGTGATACAATAGGTGAGTTTGATGGACTGAGTATATATCTTCCCTCTCAACATGTTAGCCCCTTCTAAGAAAGGGCAGCTACATGATAACCATAATGCCACAAAAAAAATTACCTCACTCATTCACTAATAAAATAAGAACAAGGATAATGATGTTAGTATTATAATACATTCCATAATCATTGGAGAAGTTTGAGGAATCAGATTATAAGAGAAGGTGATGTGGCTGAATGGTGGTTATTGAAGGAGGGAAGACAGGTGGAAGCAGAGGGTGGTAAGGTGTTGGTGGTGCAAAAGGGGGGGGTTTTCTAAGTCAGCCAGTGGTAAAGGTGTATTAAGTTGTATTTTTGTCTTTTTGTTATCACATTTCAATTTTTTTATTTTAATGGAATGCTCATCATTATCATCTATGCAGTTATTCCTAATAATAAATTAGATACATACATATATATTGTGCTTGGGTCCTCAAGGCTCTACCTCATCTTTCCACACCTCTCCATACCAATTCCAATATGCCAATATGAGATAGGGGAAGCAAAGCTAGTATTACAGTGGCTCAAATAACTGTCCCAATGTTGAGCCATTTTGAAGAGATTGGAAAGTTATAGCAGAGCAATAATAAATCAGGTAAAATGCTTGCAGCATGGATGAAAGTATGTGCTCTTGGCATTTAGAAACCACTTTGGTCATGTGATTTAGTTGCCATGGGAGTGAGGTACAAGCATTTCAAAATGATATGTCATTGGGACACTTATTTGACTCTATATTTGATAGTTATTATCTCATATGTAATGTAAGCATTTGACAGCTATTGATGGTTGCTATACTACCAAGCTATGCAATTATGTAAGTGACATAATCCTAAGCAATATAAATACCCTGTGTCCCACTTCAATTGACCTCACCACACTATAAAGTCCATTTCCACCTTTATTAGAGCCAATATCCTTGTTCTCTCTGAATCTGGTCTCTCTGCTAGACAGATTGCATTCTGGACTGGTCTAGGGAAGTACACTATGGCCAGGGTCATCACGGTGATCCTCCCAGAAAAGGAGAATGTCAAGTTGGGATGTCCTTTCAAGCTTTCTTCTCTTGATAAGAGCAAAATTGTTTTTAGTATTACCACTGAAAAGGCTGACAATGCTGTCCAAGCCACCCACCTCATCAACTCTGCCCTGTCTTCTTCTATCTCTGCCCAAACTGTTTGCAATGTTCTCAAGGCTGCTTGCTGTGGTTAAGAAAAAAATCTTTTGTCTATCAAGCATAGAAAGAGAAGGCTGGACTTTGCTCTCAAGTACAAGATCTGGACTGTGGAGGACTGGACAAGAGTTATTTGGTCAGATGAGAAAAATCAACAGGATTAGGTCAGATGGAAGGATGTATGTGTGGAAAAAGGCAGGTGAGCCTTTACAAGATAAGAAGATCCAGGGAACAGTGAAGTTTAAAGGAGGTTCCTTGATGGTTCAGGGATGCATGGGCTGGAATGGAGTGGGGATACTTGCAGAGGTGGAGGGGAGGACGGATGATGAGCAATATGTGTCCATTCTAGAGAACAATCCACTTCCCAGCATGAAGAATTCTGAAATTCCTGAGGAAAGCATTATCTTTCAACAGGATAATGACTCTAAACACTCCTCCAAAAAAGCTCAAAACTGGTTCAAATCTTAAGGGATTAGGCTCCTTGACTGGCCAGCAGTCACTAGACCTCAGCCCTATTGAGCACCTCTGGGAACATCTCAAGAAAAGACTCAATAGCTATGAAAGACCAGCAAGAGGAGTTTAGGAGCTCTGGGAGAGAATTGAGGCAGAATGGGGAAAGATAGAGGTTGAGGTGTGTCAGAAACTAATTGAGAGTATGCCTAGAAGACTTGAGGCAGTGATACAAGCGAAGGAAGGGCATATAAAGTACTAAAATCCATAATGTAATTTAGGGTCAAATAAGTGTCCCAATGACAGATCATTTTGAAATGCTTGTACCTCACTCCCATGGCAACTAAATTATATGACCAAAGTTGTTCCTGAATGCCAAGAGCAAGTACTTTCATCCATGCTGCAAGTATTTTACCTGATTTATTATTGCTCTACTATAACTTTCCAATCTCTTCAAAATGGCTCAACATTGGGACACTTATTTGAGCCACTGTAAGTGTTCTAGGCCAACTATATGCTCCTTGTTGAGGAAGTAAATAGATGAATGCTTCAAAAGTGATGTATGTATATAGCACAACATGGACCATATACACAACATTTGCTGACATAGCATTGACTGATGAAGGTGAAAGAACTCAAAGCATTATGATATTGATCACAGGAAAGAGTCAAAATTATCATTCAAGTTCTGTTGTGTGAACTTGCAAACTGACTGGAGCAGCAGGTATGGGTGGTGAAGTAGATGGAAACAAAAAGAATGAGGAAGATGTGTTGTTAGTCACCATATACAGAATGTATGAACAGAGCATCCTAGCTCTACTATATGATGTTTGGTCCTTTAAAAGTGATCTTATTTTAAATAAAGAAAATATCAATATTATAGGCAAAGGGACATCATGCAAGTTGGGAACTAGATGCATCATCATCTTGGATGATGTCTCTATCAGATGTGTGACATGCATCACATTGTTATGCCCTCCCTTTCAACAGCATATATCCTTACCACCTACAGAAGTTTGCAAATGTGGTCCAGTGGTGACACTAGTAGACAATAGCATTTTTAAATGTGGGTTTTGGATGCTTCTTGATCCTATACCACAATCATTTCTTCATGGGAAAGTTGCCTCAGGGACCCATCATTGCTGCAATCCACTTACCCCCTATGCTCTGTGCCTTTCTGACATTGGAAAATGATACCATGCCTTTTCCAAAGACACCTTCCACATCAGATATACCCCTCCTGCTATTCTGCTGTCCATCATCTGATCTTATGCTACCCATCCATTCACCTGGTCTTAGACCATTAAGGCAGGGCCCAACCATGCAGTTCCTACCATCCTTGTTGCCTATAGCATAAATGCCAGCAAAATCCTTTAGTGGACAGTCTTGCTGTTCCATTCATTCAAGTTCCACCTCCAACCAGAGATGCTGGACTCAGAGATGGGCTGCATTCTCCCTGACACTATTCAACTCTATCAGAGCAACATGCTAATGCATTTCTGTGCTCAGGTCCAGCTGGCCATGCCCTCCACTACTGCTCCTAGGGCAGAATGCCCACCTCCTTCCCAGCCCTCCACTCAAGCTCCTACTCTGCTGAAATACAACCTATGACATGAGATTGTGGAGCTCTGTACAATACTGGCTGCACTAAAAGCACAGTTATCATTTATTCTAGTTAATCAAGAAGCACCTCCTAACTCTATTTTTCCAATCACTGCTTTCACAACAGTGCCTCATCCACATACTGTCTCCTCCACATCCTCCATAACCATTATCCACAGTTGCACCACCCATCCCAAGTTTCTCTGGCTTCAGGAAGTCCTAGACAGTCCTGAATGCCCCACTTATCTTTACCACACTGACTCTAGGATGGTGCCCATCCTTACTAGGGCCATGCTGGATGATGTCCCATTTGCCATGATAATTTATACACCTCCACTGCCCACCTGGCTATGTGGGCATCAGTAGTAATGGTGATATTCAAGTAGCTGGACTTTGTTCCTCTCAGGTCATCAATCTCTCTATCATGATAGGCATAGGCCACAATGGTCACTCCATTGACACCTTCTAGTCTCTCTCCCTCTTATTCTTCTATATTCATACCTCATATATATATCCTCCCTCCATACCTTTAGCATGAACTTCACTCTTTATTTTGCTCTGCCTGTCTCACCATGCTTGTTGCAGAAGGAACAGGCCATTAGCTGTGGATGTAAGTTGTAAGTTGCCTGGTTTCCTCTCATTACCTATACATTCCATTCTTCCTTCTGACCTGGCTGGTCTTGGCAGCCCAAGTATAGAATTATCTATAGTTACATAAGGGATCTACCTTACACTTGTTAGCTAGCCCACTGCTAGTACTGTCCTACATAGGGGACATGAATGAATTTATATAAAATTTTTTTTAAAATATGGGTTTACAATTAGAACAAGAAAAGAACATTAAAAAATGCTTCTGTAGAATATTAAACTGCACAAACAAGCCACTCCATCTTTTATAACAGATCCAGTCTGCATCACATCATCCATGTGAAGAGGTGAATGTGGGCATGACAGTGAGTGAAGAAGGCAGGGAGTCACAGAAGTGTTCCATCTCGAAGAGGGTCACACAAAGATGAATGAAAACAAGTCAGCTCCAGCTGAATATCAGCAGCTGTATAGGTATTGAGACCTATACTTGCTTAGCCAAGTCTAAAAGTGAAGACCAGATGGATATGTCATAGAAGGCAGATGGAGGGCAGACATTCAGACATAGCTTTTTAAAATGCTGAAGGCAGACAACTTATCTGTTCATTGAACATCTTGCAAAGATGCAGAAAAAGTGTCTGGTGTGTTTGGAGAGGTGAGAACTGTTACGAACAGTACATTTCACTACCAAAATATCCCTATGCTTTCTACCTTACACTTCTGTTCCCCTTCGCACCACTCCTTAAGTGCCCTACATCTAAACTTGGCTTCTCTTTTCCACGCCAGGCATGACTCATTCCCTATGACTCATAAAGGCACAGCCCTTTTAAATCCCCGCTTCATGGCTGTGCTTATCTTTTACTCTGACTCAAACTGACCCCTAGCCAATGGTGTTATATGCTCTTATCTATGATCGCCAGATCTAGTGTAAACATGTACAAACAATAGTAGTAGTATATAAAGGCCAAAGCAGCCGCCAGAGAACTCCAGTTTAGTTCTCTTGGTCTTTCCCCTGCAAAAGTCCCAAGCAAGATCAACTCAACTCTCTTGTCATCTTACTCCCCTACTCTTTACTTTTACACTTCCAAAGCCTCGTTTACGGCCCTTCATAGGATAGTAATAAGGTGTTCTTTCCTACACTATCCCAGCTAGATTGAATGCAGTCCTTAGGGATTGTTTGCTTGGTCGTTTCAAGAACGTGTTCTGAATTGAGTTGAGAATCACATTGATTGCCTATGCCAAGAACAAAAATGTGATGAATAAATATATATTTACACAAGCACAGTGAGTAGTAATGCTAAAGAGAAATATAACCACATGGGAAAATTGTGTCAATGCTAAGACAAGTTACAAGAGGTCACCAATATTCTCAGAGGGGACTCATCAGTGTAAACAGACAAGGAGGTCAACTCACACAAGGAGACTTGTTAGTGAATCATAAATGAATTGATAATGCATTAATATAGCCATAAGTTGCTATAAGTAAGATGGAGGTGAAAATAGTTAAGACAAACCTTAAATGTTTGATAATGGTTAATGATGCAGTTATAAATAGAGCAAAGAGTAGCAGTAATGGACTGGCAGTGAACTCAAGATGACCAGTATAGATTCAGGAGATAAAGAAGAAGACACCCCTTGGTGCCAACATCATGATATGTGGAAGGCATACCAAATTAATCAGCTGGTGAAGAGTAAGTGGTGCTCCATTTTTCATGTACACTTTGCTATTCATAGCACTCAAACTACTACTGCTCAAACATCTACCAGTTTGAACTTTATCTAAACTTTGCTAATTAACCTCTTCATCTTCTAACAGGAATCATCAATTCTGCCGTTCAAGCAAGTACTTCAATTAATGGAATATTCAGCTAGAGCTGGCCATCTCTCTTCAGCTGATATGTACAATAGTTCTCAATTTCCTTCCAGCTTCCATCTAATCAGAAGCATTAAGCAATTTCTAGATGCCTTAAGCCATAATTCCTCATTAAATCTATAATCTCACTACTGGACAGGCTTTTTATTCATCAAGAATTGTTTAATTCCTAAAAGCCCTTTCTGAAAGTTTGATATAAATCCCAGTATTCATCAAAGTCATGACATAAGGCCCTTGAACAAGATGAGCAACAGATATAAAGCAGCCCTCTGGAAAAATTGATATGACAGATTCTCCAATGCCACTTTTAAAGGGATAGAAATGGCTCATGTTGCATCAGGCAGTGTTGCTGTGGCTCAGCTTAACTTGGCATCACTGGGTTGCTATCAGCTAAGTGAATGACTCAACTAACTTCATATACTCCAAGGTTAGGTTCATTGACTCTGTAAGTCTGCTCAAGTTAGCTGCAAATCAGGTCAAAAAGCCCACCTGTGTTGCATAAGATACCAAAGTTGTTACATACAAATGATCTAACTGTAATAACATGTCAAATACTCAGCACTCATATCCTGACACTATTAGCAAGTATCCATATTATTCTTATCTGCATCTATTTTATACACCAGATTATGTATACTTGCAAGAACAACTCAAAGGACTGTGGTCACTAGATAAATAAATCAAAGCATGTAATGGTGTAATGCAAACAACTTACATTTACAATGACAATTGTGTTACATATAAGCAATGTGGATCTGATACAGAAAGTACTGATGGAAACAAAGTCATTGTCCAAACTGAGAGTCTGTAAAAATCTATAAACATCAAGAACATATATATCTATGTGTGCTTGCACCTGGATTTCTTGGCATAACCTGCACCAGCCATATTGCCTCCAAGTCCTTCATCAGCAATGGGAGCAGGTCATTTGCCCTTTCCTTTCATGCTCTGCTTTCCTTTCTTGTTTATAATGGGGGTGAGTGGAAGTTGTTCTTCATCCGTTTCTGTCAGTGGACTATTTGTAGTCACAACTGCTGGCATTTTTGAATGTGGCATAACTAAACCAGCTGGTGAAATCAGCAGTGCTGGCATGGTGTCAAGGGTGATGATGATAATGAAGCCATTGATGGATTAGACTTGAATGTTGTGAAGTTAGACTTAGTAAGTGACAGATCTATAACAGCCATAGGGAAGGCAACAGTAGGTGCAGCCAGATGTGCCTTTATTTGAGCCTGTAGTCTTTCCATTGTACTCATTCATGACCCAGAGTTTGAGCTTCTATCTGTCTTTAGTGTCTTAGGGTTATCACTATGGCCATTCTCATCCCTGAAAAGTTTGCTTTGAATAGTAGATCAAGATGTGCTCTTCAAAGTAAATGAAATGTACTTGTTCCACCATTTTAACAATTCATCTCTCCACTTTGGGTCAAGTGCATCCTGAATGAAGTTGACAAGGAGGTGATACATTTTGCTGTAGCTCAAATTGCCATCCCATTTGCTCCACTGACTCTTGAAAGAGATTGCAAAGCATGCCTGAAGTGTTGGAATTTCCATCAGCAGAGCAGTGAAATGATACCAACATCAACATAGTACTACCTGGACACATATATATGTGATGTGCTTGGCCTCCACTATTGTCATGTTATGCAACTTGGCATTCCCTGAACGAGTTGCATGAGAATCACAATCTGCCATCTTAATAGCACTTGATGGTCTTAAAAAGATATGTTGTCCAATCTAATCTAGAGTGGGTCAATTTGAGAGATCTGAGGCCAGCATAGATAATGCCTATCCACACAAGAAAATAGCTCTTAAAGAGTCTATTGAGCATGTTGTCTGGGTTATAGTCTTTACCAGGAATCTCTTCAGACCAGAAGAGGGATGGAAAGTCTTCTGCTTTCATACATATTGCACCAGAGGCAAGGTCTTTGTATGCCCTATCACAAAGGAGTTGGTAATAATGTGATAGCAAAACACATACTGTTTGGGGTTCTCATCAAATTGTTCAAGTTAATCCATGGAGCAAAGCCACCAAGCAAGAATGGGGTGATTCAGGCCCATTTCAGCCCTTCCTTTGGTATTCACAATAGGTAGATTAAGTGAAGTAGGTTTTTTGGGATCTGGCAAGGCATATTGAGTGACATTGTCCTTAATGCAAGTTGTATCATTTGATCAGATGGCCTTGATAACCATATTCATCTAAACAACAACAAAACGGTCATTATATGCACATATAGGTGACAGAATTCACCTTTCTGCAGATAGCTTATAGCTCAATGCTCTTGGTCTGGTTGTTAATAAGCGCATCTAAAGCACATTTGGATAATCTTGTAGTACATCCGAGTTGCAAGCTCTTTTGATTCAGTTGACCTGTGAGTTTGTTATGGATGGAAACTGATCCATTTTCCACTTGGCATGTACTTTTGACCAAGTAACTCCTCACACACTTTTCTTGCTGCATCCTTCTCTTTTAACTCACCATGTTTACTTAATTCATCTTTCCAGATGAGCTGCACAGTCTTGACTACAGAATTGATATCACACCAGAGATTGACACATCTTGCAATGGCACCTGCAGTCACATTGTAAATCCTATGTGGATTAGTGGCCTTCCCTGAGTCCCTGTAAGGCCATCACCAAGATAAGTGGTATGGTAATTATACTTGGTACTCACCTTGTCTTTTTTTCTTTCTTCATGAAAGTGGTCTGATTCTGCTCAACAGCTGTGACCTCACCCATGTTGTTGGGGTCTTGGATCATAATGGTGAAGGGAAGCCAGAGATAAGGGATTGTGGAAGTTTTCAACTTGGATGATAGTGACACTTAGACCCACCACAATATCATGTTTCTTGGGTGAGTTTTTCTTTTTTAGTAATTCTTGTCACTCAACTATCATTTCTAGGTAATAGATTGAATCTTTAGATAGATCTTGCTCTGTACCACCACTCCTAAAACTTGTGATATAAGCTTGTTCAATCATTTGACTTGTGAAGCGACCGAGCAAACAATCCCCTAAGGGTTTGCGTGAACGATCTAACGAGGAGTGTAGGTAAGGGAACACCTTGTCACTACCCACTGAAGGGCCGTAGGCAAGACTGTGATAAGGGGCAGAAAGTATAAAAGCGACAAGAGGGGTCGAGTCGATTCTGAGGAGACTTTGCAGGGGAAAGATCAAGAGAACTAAACTGGAGTTCTCTGGCGGCTGCTTTGGCCTTTATATACTACTACAATGTTTGTACATGTTTACACTAGATCTGGCGATGTAGATAAGAGCTTATAACGCCATTGGCTAGGAGTCAGAGTGAGTTATATCAAGAGATAAGCACAGCCTTGAAGCGGAGATTAAAAGGGCTGTGCTATATGAGTCATAAGGGATGAGTCATGCTTGGCGTGGAAGGAAGAAGCCAAGTTTAGACATACGGCGTTCAGAGAACGGTGTGAAGTGAGAAAAAGGTGTTAAGATAAAAGTGTAGCACTACTTTGGTAGTAGAAAGGGGTAGTGAACTGTACCATTTGTAACAACTTGGATTTTGTTGGTCAACACCTTGCTGTCTCTCAATCATATGCCAGATAATAACCACTTGTGCTTTGGCTGCAATAAGCCCTTTGGTTCACACAAACAGCTCCATGCACACCAAGCAAGATGTCAAATACAGTGGCTTAAATAAGTGTCCCAATGTTAAGCCATTTTGAAGAGATTGGAAAGTTATAGCAGAGCAATAATAAATTAGATAAAATGCTTGCAGCATGAATGAAAGTACTTGCTCTTGGCATTCAGGAACCACTTTGGTCATGTGATTTAGTTGCCATGGGAGTGAGGCACAAGCATTTCAAAATGATCTGTCATTGGGACACTTATTTGACCCTATATTTGATAATTATTATCTCATATGTAACATAAGCATTTGACAGCTATTGATGGTTGCTATGTGACCAAGCTGTGCAATTATGTAAATGACATAATCCTAAGCAATATAAATACCCTGTGTCCCACTTCAATTAACCTCACCACACTATAAAGTCCATTCTCACTGCTAGACAAATTGCATTCCAGACTGGTCTAGGGAAGTCCACTATGGCCAGGGTCATCAAGGTGATCCTCCCAGAAAAGGAGAATGTCAAGTTGGGATGTCCTTCCAAGCTTTTTTCTCTTGACAAGAACAGAATTGTCTCTAGTATTACCACTGAAAAGGCTGACAATTCTGTTCAAGCCACCCACCTCATCAACTCTGCCCTGTCTTCTTCTATCTCTGCCCAAATTGTTCACAATGTTCTCAAGGCTGCTTGCTGTGGTTAAGAAAAAAATCTTTTGTCTACCAAGCATAGAAAGAAAAGGCTGGACTTTGCTCTCAAGTACAAGAACTGGACTGTGGAGGACTGGACAAAAGTGATTTAATCAGATGAGACAAAAATCAACAGGATCAGGTCAGATGGAAGGATGTATGAGTGGAAAAAGGGAGGTGAGCCTTTACAAGACAAGAAGGTCCAGAGAACACTAAGGTTTGAAGGAGGTTTTCTAATGGTTTAGGGATGCATGGGCTGGAATGGAGTGTGGATACTTGCAGAGGTAGAGGGGAGGGTGGATGCTGAGCAATATGTGTTCATTCTAGAGGACAAACTGCTTTTCAGCATGAAGAATTCTGGAATTTCTGAGGAGAGCATTATCTTTTAATAGGATAATGATCCTAAACACTCCTCCAAAAGAGCTCAAAACTGGTTCAAATCTCAAGGGATTAGGCTCCTTGACTGGCCAACA
>JBBPSA010000170.1:0-14124 GCA_038093355.1 Boletus calvinii | reverse complement strand
TGTAAGCCCACTTACGCACACTATACCTTTCTGCATACCTTTTCTGCATACCTTCGCCCATACTTACATTCCCGCTGACACATCTCAACTTGGCATCCTGACCACGTAGTATATATAGAGGACATACGGACACTGTAGATCATCTGTTCTTTCCCGCTCTCGAATCCTATCGCTCTTCACGTTCTGTTTCCGTCCGCTAGTGTTTCCGCCCTTCTTGGCGGTTTCCAGAATGGTGGGTTGTCAGGTATTTCTCGGGGGTCCAAGGAGATACAAGTAGACAAGGCGAGCTGTTCGGTGCAAAGAACATATTCAAACTTCACGAAAATACCCTTGCTACCAAACTCGCGGTAAGCCCGAGGAATTGGATCCACAGTCATCACAGCCAGACTTAGAATCTGACATCAGATCGAAAAAGCGTCCATCATTGAACTTGACTGGGCACTGGCGCATCTCGGAGGGAAATCGCGGCGACGATCAAAGGCCAAGGATGACTGGGTACGGGAAGCAGACCAGAAAGGGGGGAAGGAAGAGGTATATATAATATTCTCGTCACTTACCCGGCTATTGACGTCTCTTATAGGCGGATTTGCGAGGGCTGACCGCTCTGCTCTTTGACGATGGCAAGTGAATATTCTACCTATTCGTTCGAAAGATTAACGAGGCGTTTACGTTAGACCCTCCCGAGGTCCCAGAGGAGAATGATATACAAAAAGCGTTGGGCGCAATTGGCGTGAAGTACAGTCACCGCAACGATGACGTGTTACTTCCCAGTCGGATTGAGGAAGAACGATCACGGAATGCGCTCAAGGTATGGATCACCTGTCAAAGCTGATTCAGAACGCTCAACTTGTATCAGGAGCATAAACGACGCAAAGCCGCCGCAAGAAAAACCAAGGAGGGTGGAACGGAGACCAAGACTAAACGGTCAAAAGCCCCAGAAATGGAATGGCCGCCGAAGCGCAAACATCACAAGGCGCCACCAACACCGATGGAACAGTGAGTTGGTCGTTCTGTGTTCTTGGTGCATCATTCATGGGCGTGTGTGCCTTTAGGCTTGCGTCTCGTCAAAGGGCCTTGATCGAACTGGAATACATCAAGGATCCGTCGCATGTGCCCGTATTCGCCCAGTCTTTGTGAGTCTTGCTTCTAGTTGCGTTGGCGCTCTTGCAAGGTATTGAGTATCCCTCAGCGCAAGGAAATTCATTGAAGAGCAAGAAGAGATACTTGGTAAACTCGATGAACACGCACGACATTATTCTTAGGGTTAGGATGTTTAGTAAGAGCAACTACCTGTGCCCGCCAGTGTAAGTCAGGGTCTCCAGTGAACCAACTGTGTACGCGCATTGAAGTAATGATTACACGGGAAAGAATGTTAGGCTATCGTATCCAGTACACAAGCATACAATTACAGTAAAACGAAGGTATAACCAGGGACAATCCTCCAATGACAACATCTGAGTCGACGTAAACTGAGTATGGACAAGACACGGAGAGCTAACGAAAGGAAGGCATATCAAATGGAAGCAAGCGGGTAGCATGTAAATGTATCCGCAAATTAAGTAGTCTACGGAATACAATGTGAGTCCCTAGTTAGTAAATGTTTCATTATCAGGGGACATTCAGTGAACACGGCTGGTCACGCCCGCACGCGCTTGTGTGGTCGTCCTGAGTCTCCATCAACATCAAAACTCGAAGGATCGGCCGTCCCCTGTTCTCGCTTAGACGATCGAGAAAGCGTAGTAGGGTTACGATCAGGCTTTTCCCACCCGGGGCTCCCAAAGTCATCTTCGGTCAGTAGCTGCCCCTGGAGAATTCTGCCCATATGCGTCTCAGCGAAGGGTAAGCCTCCCCTCCGAATGGCAAGTAATCTCGCCAGTGAAAGCAGCGGTGAATCCCCAAACATATCTCCAATCTCTTGGAGAGCGTCAGGGGTGGAGAGATTGCGTCGAACTGCTGTGCCCAGATTCTTGGGCAAATCGGTCACCCGTATGCCCAGAAAACGGCGTAAGCGGAGGTATGTTTGGTAGTCTCTGAGATAGAGCTGTCCGGCGAATACATTGAGCTGGTCGATCAGATCCCAAGGTGGAGTCCAGTCTTCGGGGACGGGAGGGATCGAATAGATCGTGAGATCGTTCTTTGTTTTCATGCGCCCGGATGTGCAGGGAGTGTACATGTGGAGATGGACATATTTGCTGACCCTGATGTCTGGCATCAAGCAGTCAGCTTCGAATGGGCTCAGGAGTACGAGTACTCGATCGAGGCCCCTGTTTCCAGAGAGAACCTACTGCATGGGGCGTAGGTACTCGTCCAGCCTCCCTTGACATGACTCAGGCTCGGTTGTGTTACAAAAATCGGTGGTTGCCAAGATGAACGGGCTCCAGGCGCGTGCTTCGATGGCAGCCGCAGAACTCCCTTCGAGAGCTGCGGTGATGACTGATAAGACGAGAGGCGCTGCCAGTGCGTAATTGGCTGACGAAACCAGTCCTCACGAAGGCTACAACGTCTGGATGAAGGGAATGTTCCGCCGGTCTTGGCGTGTCTAGCGGCCGCTCAACTGTCTCACACTCTCGTTCAGTCTCGCGGTTAACCTCCCTTTCTTGCTCTTCGTCCATTTGTGCTTCTGGAAGTTTTAGAACTCCAAGATCTATGCAACGTTGCTGGATCTCTGGAAAATCATCCAGCACGGGCCTTTGGGGTTAAAATGGTGCATAGAGATTGGCCATTTGTTCGAGTTCCAGTTAAAGCCATGTGTCCGCCAATTGCTTTCCGGTGAGTTCGTCACTGCAAAAACGAGCCCAGGCTCCGTATCAAGACTTGT
Source organism: Boletus calvinii (assembly GCA_038093355.1). Lineage (NCBI taxonomy): Eukaryota > Fungi > Basidiomycota > Agaricomycetes > Boletales > Boletaceae > Boletus > Boletus calvinii. The sequence continues at coordinate 11,306 of JBBPSA010000170.1, read as the reverse complement.
GGCTGATGGCTTGTTCGAGTTGCGCCCAGTAAGGAGCCCGTTCCTGGATATCAGTCCAGGTCTCGTGTATCGCCCAACGCAAAATGTCAGTTGTAGTGACCGGAGTATTTTGATCCTCTTTGGCCGCAACAGCGCGGATACTCCAGTCAACTTCAGGAGGTGCGAAAAACATGACGGAGTGACCAATGAGTTCCAGATCAATTGAACATCTTGAAGACTCATACCTTGCACTAAACGGGCTTTTGTGACTTTAGGTCCTAGTGTAACGGCCGCTCGGAATCCGTCAGGGAATTTGAGGTCGGTACCCCACGTACAATTAATACGTACACCATCTAGATAAACAACGCAACGGTCGATCTGCTGAGCAAGCGGCGACGACGACAAGGGCCGGTGGGTACCATCTTTTGTAAGCACCATTAACTCGTCATCTTCATTAAAATAGATGGCCCTATCGGAGTCAGAGGCTCAGAGCTAAGGCCTAGCCATGCTTTGGCCACTTGGTTATTAGAAAAATCCAGTATCTGTACCCCGACGTCCAGGAAGACACGAATTTGGAGCCATTGATTGAGTACCATTCCGAGGAATTCAATCGTGGTTCGTCACTCGCCATTCGTTCAAGGTATCGGCATATATAAATTATTTTCTGATTGTAGAAGATGAGCAAGGACTCTGGCGTTGGTTCCCCAATTCGGCCGATGGAACACTTTTGTTACTTCGCCTGAGCAATTTCTGACTGGAGGACTTGCTAGGACATTCTGTGCAACGGAGCTCGTATGCATGCCTTTGCGGCCATCGTCTCATTCAGTGGGCTTCTTTGGCTGACCTCTCGGAATGAAGTTTTGAAGTTACGTAAGTACTTCGCTGGATATTGACCATTTTAAATATGTGCAGGTTGAACATCGTGGGAATGGTAAGTTATTGATCGAGTCATCAAACACTCCAGTACACTCCGGGTATGTATATCTCACATGGAATATGTTGCGAATATATTCATGAACCTTCGCACCGAAGGACGATCGTTCTTCTTTCAAGCGTTATTCTGCAAGATATCATAGTGACCAGGTCTGGCCAGAATCATCAGCGATACCAATCAGAACTCGCACAACAATCGCTCACCGGTATAACAAAACGAGTGGCTCAGTACCGCCAAACACGTTCTCCGAGAAATCGACAAAGTTGACCTGGCCGTCTGTAGCATGTCCATCCAGGTAAGCAACCTTGACATGAACGTGCAACGCTTGAGCGAGGGCAGCCACTTGGACATGGTCTTTTTTCGGGATGCGGTAGCCTATCGGCGAAAAGCATATGCCCACGCACCTGCCTCTTTTCCAAGGGGCTCCACGAATCGCCTGCAGAAATCGTCGACTGAGGTTTGCATTTGTGACTCGGGATCGAAAAGAAAGTCTGCAAATTGTCCGTCGACACGCATCTGAGCGGAAGTCAGCAGACGCATGTACATCACGATGTAGTTGGATGCTAGGAGAACGGGTGAGATAGGTACCACGTCTTGATTTGAACGTACTCGCTGCGTCCATGAAACATTGCCAAAGTTCTTCCTTTGCGTTCGCACGACTTTGAACCAGGCCCTGGAGGATCTCATAAGGTTGCCCATAAACACACTCATCAAAACCAGCTTTCGCGAGCATATCCGTGGTCGGGGCTAACCGATCTTCTTTATTACGCCATGGAGACCTGATAAGGCGATCCAGGTAGGCAAATGCTAACGCTAAAGAACTGAAATGTATCAAAAGTGAGATCACAACAAATAGAATAGAGTCACCTCGATAGAAACAATCACCATCGCCTAAAAAGTGTATCAAGATATCCGATCGTGGTACAATGTGATACAACACCGACCTTTGGCACGAATGATAAACCTGTACCCTCGATCGATCAAGGTATCTATCTGAGCCAGAAAATCGGGGGAATTGGAGTATTCATCTCGCAGAACGGAGGTGGCTTCAGGCGGCGAGACTAGAGGACGTTCCGACTCCATGCTTTCCTCAAGGAGCCTCTATAGAGAGCAGTCACAGGTGAAGCTGGTGTGATTGAGCGAGTATACCTACTTGATTCATTTCATAGAGCTGTGCCTGTGTCAGATCGCCGATGTCTGAAATTGAAGGTAGAGTCATCGAATTAGACACGCCACAAATATCTACGCACCCATGTCCTCCGGCAAGATAGGATGCCCGCTAAGGAATTGTTCCGGTTCTACTGCCCGAGTGCCTATATCTTCGGGTAAATCAGTGCTCTTCAGCCTCGCTGAAGATCGCCGATGGCGTGAGCACCAAAGATACTGCCGTGAAGTGCAGCCTAGTAGACTTACGTGGGCTAGGCGGATGGGTGGGCATTCGAGACGGTGGTGCGAGATCTGTGCTGTTCAGCTGACGGGTGATTCAAGATTGGCTCAACGTTCGCTCAAAAGATTACGAAAAGTATTTGGCCTTGTTTATCATTAACCTGTGTTTTCAACACTCATCAACAAACCCCTGACTGACTGTTGGCGGGGTAGTGTGCGTTCCAAACCACAAGCATGATTTGCATACCCTGCCACCTCTTATACTAAGATCGAATGGGAGCGAGGGCTATGTATGCAAAACCGAAAAGCCTACGCACCACCAGTGTAGGTCTGAATTATTCACTGCAGCGCCATCGCAAGATCGGTATGTACGTGACTGTCCTCATAATGGCGGTCCCTGGTGAGAGGTCTCCTTGAAGGAAAACGTGCCAGTGGCCACCAATTCAATGTGACGAAAGAATTTTGAGACTTTACGGCAGCGTGCGGCAGCTGACGTGGGACTGATGACAGGACTGACCGACCCTAACGATTCGACAGGTACGAGCAATGATGACGAGTCAGCACTATACACGTAGCACCATCATGTTGAGCCTTCCATAGTAACGCCAGGCTGTCAAAATCGGATATTCCACTTTTGCAAGGTGTCTTCAACTTGTAGCGTCGACTGCTGTGCAATGTATCCCGCATATGCAGCTCCCGCTCGTCTTGTATGCTACCACAGCGGTATGTTTCAATGACATCATGTTTCACGCGGTGTTAATCATTCTACCGCCAGCGGCGTCCCTAGCTTTTCTGGTCTGGAATTTTGCTGTGACATTGGATGATGAAGTCGAGTACATCTGGACGTGTGTGACGAATCTAATTGTCGTCCAGGTCAGCTTCCTGACACTATATTTCCGTCTCTTGCAGTATGCGTAACAAGAACCCCTTCAAGTGGGTCTACTTCTTTCTTCGCTATCTTGTAATACTTGCACATGTGTGAGTGCATTCCAACGTGTCCCTTGCTGCACAGAGCCATTGATTTCAGTGTAGAACGCACAACTGCTTGATCGAAGCGCTGGCAAATGGCAGTAACCCCCCAACGCTCTGTAATATGTGGTACTTTTATGTCTTAGCTCTGTCACAGACTCTTGCAACCTCGCTCGAGCTTATTTTGGCGTCTCGTGGTAAGTTGAAGGCAATTTCTCTATTGGAGGATGCAGTTCGGTTGGACAAAGCCCACAGTATTTGCTCTATATAACCGATCCAGGAGGATAGCATTCTTCCTGTCGATCTTGATCTTGGGAGAGACCGCGGGGACTGTGAGAATGCTATCGATGCGACAAACCAACAGCTTTCACGGAACATGCCTTCTAATACAGCAATCTAAGAATGCCAAGTATCAAACGTGAGTCCTAGCTCCGCTACCCGTTGCGCTCTCGCCAATCAGAGGGTCCGCTTAGTATATTAGGGTTCACCGTCCATTGCATGCTTATCACCTTGACATTGGTCAAGTACTTCTTTGCTGTCAGGGCGGGTTGGGGCAGGACCCCCCTTGTATCACTTGTGGTCCGCGATAGCAGTACAGTGTATGCTACGATTGTTTGTAAGTGGGCGTCACCAGGTAAGTCGGCTCGGTGCTAACCTCGATCCAGTCCTACTTGTAACAGTGGTAATTGGATGTGGGTTGGAGAACGAGCGGGGAGTTGCCGCCTTTTTGTTTGTCCTTTTTTTGTCTGTTTGGTTTCACTGCGTGTTGCTGATCCCTGATCATCTTTTCTTTCTGCGATTCAGTTGGTGCTCCGCCTTCATGAGCATTTCGGTATGACATGGTTTTAAGAAAGAGTTCATTCATATGTGACATCACATCTAGGGCTGTCGCGTGATATTAAGCATGGAGCGCTTTGCAAGAAGCGAAATTCCAATGGAATCACCCCCAGGCCAGCCACTCCTCACCAGCAAAATTAGTCTCGGACCTCTTGATTTTGGTAGGCGCATGATAGCGTCTGGCGTCATTGCCCTGGTGACTATTTTAACAGGTCACCCTTTTGGAAACTTCCAGCACAACTCCAACATCGCGCCGCCTCTCACGCTGAAATTGGATGGAAACATGTCATGATTGTTAGAGTATGCACAGTGCACTAGTCTCGAATAACATGCCCTCGGGTCGGTCCGAGCGTAGAGGGTGAATATTTGATGAACCGAGTGTGTTAGAAAGCAGCTAAGTTGACCAGGACTTGTAACTCGAAATGTAGGACTTGGTCTTGCCGACAAATGCTGTCAACAAGTCGAACTTTCCAACCCACTTGACGATCGCCGATAGCCATGGATTCTTTATTGGGAGTTTCACTATATAAGATATACTGCAATCCTAGCGCAAATAAGATCAGTACATCTCTTCACCGGATAGTGGGAATTGTCGGAATCTCTATGGTACGTTGCGCTTGAGCTTCTTGTTCTTCCCTGATCGACTTGCGCGCATTCAGCCTGAGAACTTTGGTTATACTAACCAGCATCGATGTGTCCAGATCGGATCTACTTACACGCTGAGCATAGAGTTCACGTATGCTGTGGATAGACGCTCATGAGTCTGACAAGAGAATCGTGTGGAGCGACTGTGCGCTTACTCTTGCTCAGTATGATACCCGGGCCAGCAGATAGAAACTGAGACACTCCGTGATCCTGTATGTAGTACTTGAGGAGCGCATCAATTCCGGTCTAACGTGTCCCCTGGCAATTCGCTTACCATGACCGCCACCGCTAACGAATTGATGCTGCATGGCCAAAAAAAAACTACGTCACAGCACTCAAGATATTCAGATGCATGCTTACAAGGAAAGAAGTCCCATCTGAACGAAGATGATGTTCAGTTTCTTGATATAGTTACCCCGCCTGTTGAGGGTTGGATGGGATGCCACGCGCAATGAGGGGAGCAAAGTACCGATGTGCCCCTGTCCTCGCTGGCCGCAGATAGTACGCGATAGAAAGTGTGATGATGGTATCACAGAGAGCACTCGCTATTGCGGCCAACGGCGAAAACTATGACCTGATTGTGAGTCAAGTACTCGGAATCTCGTAACATCGTACATACCTTGGTGGTGAATAGGACTTGGTAGGTCGGCATGCGGATTCTGCAAAATGATCAACGAGGAGAACGGGGTATGCTACTTGGCCACCCACAACCCTGCCGTACACACTGCGGTGTTGCCAGTCATGAATATCAATTAAGCCAGGAAGCTGAGGGAAGAAATGGAGAGACACAAACAGAGTCCAAGCACTGGTTTGGAATTGAGTCGAGTAGATCAGTGATTTTACTCGGTTGCTTACCCAGTTGGGCGAGGGCGGATACAAACTGCCGCTTTGAATTCAGCTAATCTCAGCACGTAGCGTTTGAGTTACGGATCATACCACGGCAGATGTGATAACCCGATTCCGACCACTGACTGTAAGGTAAAAGTCAACGGTGACGAGAGGGAATCCCGTGATCGCTTACTTATCCAAACTCGGTGAGCGTAGAAGCTATCAGCGGATCAGAAACCGGCCCAGTTCGGATGGCGTATAGGTCTACCTTTGGACTATAAAGGTGATCCAGTACTGGAAAGAGTCAATTACAAAAGCTTGGTGAAGCCGCCTGCCACTTACCACGACTAAAATACTGATCTAAGATAATTTTTGTGCACTTAGTACACGCGTCCCGAGTTAGATAAATGAGCCACGTACGATCAATAATCTAGCGCGGGACGCAATATAAGCTTCCGAAAAACGTCACGGATTTGCTCATCAAGTGACTCACGGAGGCATATAGATCACACACCCCGGGGAGTCACTCAACCGACATTCGATCAAAAGGTGATAGTAAGTCCATGTCACCGCGAACGTCTGGATGTTGTCGAGGACGCTGGCCCAATGTCAGTTATATGGCAGAATCTGGAAGGGCGAACACACAAGACGATGAACACCTGCACACGAACATAATATGAGTGGGGAGCGCCAGAACCTGTGTGCCACTTGGAAAGCTCACCAATATCTTCAGTTGGACCATGTCATGTGGAAACGCTCGCACATAGAATACGAATTGACCAACCCCAATGCCATACAAGCTGGCGTCGAGTATATGATGCATATAAACTAATCGTGACTGGATAATTGACATACGCTGATCCAACCGTCACACCTGTGGAGCAGTTTTTTTTTTTTCAGAGGGGGTTAGTGTTCAACCATGAATGCTCTCGTGCCTCTTACATACCTATCAAACCAGGACCCCATATCAATCGATACGGAACTGTGCTCATGACAGACGGAAACCTTTTCGGTGGGAAGCTTACGAGGTAACCTCGAGTTCTCAAGGTCGTGCTTATGTATGAAGGTGTAAGGTTGCCGCCAATCTGATGATTCAGCCCTGAGCTCGCAGCTTGGAATCCAAACTCTCAAGGGGGTTACGTGAGGTACTATGTATGCACAGCCAGTAATGAGTTGAAGGGGTTAAATGAGGGCTTACTTCACTTGCTGACGGCCGAGGGAAACTAGAAATTTGTATAGTACTATAGGCACTAAGCCCGTCGAGGTTAGGGCCTAGCCAACCTTAATAAAGAAACCAGCCGTAAGCATCGGCCAATGAGAACCCGCCTTTTCATTTCACCTACTCGAAAGATTAGTATACTAGAAATTGTAACGTCACTCTTGGCGGACTTCTTGTCATTGAACATTTTTTTGCCATGGCCCGTCATGGCTACTTGGACTGTGCACCTATAATGTGTAAGAGAGCGCCCTTTGAGCAAATCCAAGTGAGTTAGACTCGTCATGATGTTTGCATGCTCACATTGACAAGATCATCCACTGAGTGCCTGTGTGCCGTGTGAGCCCGCATCACGAAAACGGCCTTTGAAATTCCGCGCTGTAATTTTTTTTTCGACCGTTGCCAGTCAAGTCAGGTGGATAGGGTCCTCTGCAACGTCCATCAGAACCATCCATTGAAAGCATAGGGTCAATGGTTGACATCGGAGTTGGGCCAAGTCACCAGCACTGACTCGGATTTGGACTCGATTCGGTACCTATGCGGTTCGGAAGATTTTCTTTTCGATATCGCTACTTGCCGTCAAAGGCCCATATACCGGTCATGGCACCCAACTATGAAACCTGGTCAAAGGAAGACCTCATCGCGCGTCTCACCGAGCTCGAGCTACGCGTCAAAGCAGGTCTTTATCATCACAAACATCCGAAGCGTAGTGTCTCCCCGAGTGGACGTCCGTTCCATTTCAAAGACCATCCCGTTCGCAAGATCGCGATCAAGTTTTGCTATTCGGGATGGGAATATAATGGTCTGGCGTATCAGATCGACCCTACCCCATTGCCAACTGTCGAAGAGGTACTCTTCCAAGCGTTCGCAAAGGCGCGATTGGTAGATGCGGAGGCTGGTTTGGACGGATGTGGGTGGGAGAGGTGCGGAAGGACCGACGTAGGTGTGAGCGCCGCTGGGCAAGTCATCTCGCTCTGGGTGAGGAGCGCCCTTCCGGTCAACAGCACGGGGCCAGCCTTGGAGCCTAAACCCGATGTACCAACATCCGACCTCGCAAGTTCATCCACTGCAGAGCTTGATGCAACGCCAGACCTCGCCCAAGTATCCCCGGACTTGCCATCATTTGACCTCGTCGACGAACCTCCTTCGAACTCGTCTGCCCCACCGCCGCGCACCAAAGAATTGCATTACGTGTCCATCCTCAATCGCGTCCTCCCACCCACTATCCGCGTTCTCGCCTGGTCCCCTGTATTCCCAGATTTCTCCGCCCGATTCAACTGCCAACACCGACACTACAAATACTTTTTCACTATGCACGAACTTGACATCGCCCTCATGCAACGTGCCGCCACCGCCCTCGTCGGCGAACACGATTTTCGTAATCTGTCCAAACTAGACCCAGCCAAGCAGATCACCGACTTTCGTCGTCGGATCATGAAAGCCGACATCACCCTCGTCTCGGGACAAGGCGACGACGCCGTGTACGTCTTGGACCTCGTCGGCTCTGCGTTTCTGTATCACCAAGTGCGGCACATCATGGCTGTCTTGTTCCTCGTCGGTACGGGCCTCGAATCCCCGTCGATCGTGCCCACACTGCTAAACGTCGATGGGTCCGAACGTCCCCTCTCCCCTACCGATCCACCCCTCCCCATCATCGATCGAAAGCCGGAATACCAAATGGCAGACGCGCTGCCGCTCATGCTCTGGGATTGCGCATTTGCAGACCCGGACGTACGGTGGCAAACTGGCGATGAGAATGACGGGGAGGAGGACGCAAGGACCAAGGGCGACCTATATCATCAGTTGCATTCTGTACACCAGCGTTCACTCATCCACACTATCCTTGAGGCCCATTTCCTAGAAGCTACCGCCCGGTATCATCCACCGCCTCCCCGCTACTTCCCATTCAGTGCGACAGGACTGACGACGTCAACAATCCCACTGCTAGCGAACAAGGACCCCCCAGTGCTTGGTGTGCTCCTGGGCGGAGGTACATATAGACGTGGAGTCAAATACGTCCCCATAGTCATGCGAAAGAGGCTCGATCATGTCGGGGTTGCCAACGCACGTTGGCGGACCGGAAAAGGTAGTCGCAAAATCGAAAGAGCGGACGCAACATACAATAAGACCATTGATGAGGAATAGTTGTCCGTTCCGGGAATTCAGCGCAGTGAAAGAACAAATTAAATCTTGTTCGTTGAATACAAGGGAATAGGGAGACAGTAAGGCTAAGCAAAAGTCGCCTGCAGACATGTAACACTGAAGGGGGTGCTGCAGTCGTGAGTATCCTAGTTGAAATGGCACAGTGATAGTGTGATTCTACGCTAATGGACTGTTGTTCAAATAAACGTAGGCGTCCTCCGTAGCTGGGTTTCCAGAGAACTCCGCCGCGAGACGCTCATCTGAGGAGGGTTGGCGGACATGACAAATTAAAGTGTCATCGGACTTACATGTGGGGTCATCGTCGATGTGCTCGAAATGTTTCAGAGCCCATGTGGTCCCAGCGGCAGCTTCATCTCGCCGCCTTTGCCTTTGTTCATTCTGAAACCAGACATCGTCAGTACACCCGGAAGTAAGAGTGATGAAAACCGACCTCGATCCTACTCTTCTCCTTTGCGGCAGTCTCAAAGTCACCTTCCCTAATACCCTTGGCAACACCGTACCACAGGCGCCGGCTCTCCCACTCACTTTGTTCTTCGGCCGGTGTGACAGTAACTTCCTCCTTTGGAGTCGTGACGTCGTGGAACGTGGCACCGGTCGACTTGTCCGTCGACGTGGTGTGCCACGTTCCTTGAATAACACGCTCAGAGGAGTGTGCAGGGTGCGTAACTGTCGCTTTAAACGAGTGTGAGGTTCCAGAGAAGTATCCCTTGCCCTTGTACTCGATCTAGCATATCGTCATGAACGTGGGTGAATGCTCAGCACGGACAGTGATCGTACCACAGACTGCCAGCCGTTCGACCCCTGGATGTGACTTGCGTCGGCTAGCTCAATATATGGAGAGCCATACCAAAGACCATCGATACGAAGACGTGGGAGAGTGATCAAATACTCTTCCTTCCCACCAGATGGCAGGGTAACCGTCAGGATGGCATGACCGACTTGCTTAACGATGATGCTACCACCTAGCTACGTGTCAGCCTGTTGTGCAACTACACAAAGGGAGCACAGCCAACTACGGACCACTAAAACTTGTCTTTTGGGCGTTGTGGCCATTCAACACGACGCCCTTTGCATCATTCGCAATGTGATAAGCAGTAATGGGCGGGTGGTGGGAGACTTGTTCGACAACTAGGGTAGTCTTGCCGCCTCGTTCCTTCGTCTCCGGCCAATAGCCGTAGAACAACCTGAGATCGTCAGCAAACACGCCTCATCCCTTGCGGTACACTCACTCCCCGAGCACAGGGTTCAAAGGCCTGGACTACGATTAGGCTCGAGGCAGATATGTGGCTGGGCGTAACTTACTTCTTCTCAGATCCCATTGACTCATTGCGTGAGGTATATTGGCCTTTGAGGGTACTCTAAACAGGGTCTAGATGAGCTCCAACGAGAGAAAGGACTGGGACAAGCATTACAATGAACCACCGCAGTACAGCCAACGCACGAGCTTCCTCTGTCTTGCCATCTGCGATCTGCGCAAACAACTCTGGACGTTCACACCAATAGGCTACGAGCAAATCAGTGCCAACTACCACCATGCCATGCAAGGAGACATACCGGGAAATTCCGTGAGCGATGTGGGTGACAGTATGAACGGCGGGGCTGTCATGGCCGATAGATCCCCGGTGAATCCAGCGAGGCTACGAGGATACATGGTTCAGCTGGCTAGACCACTCGTACAAGACTGTTGACCAACGATTTCAGAAAAGATGTCCAACTGCCCTTCTGCGCTGCGGGCACGGCCTATAGCGTCACGTAGGGGTGTGGATCGGATGTTCGACATACGTGCAGGTTTACATTTATGTTGGTTATGGTCAGATCTACGGAAAACCTTGGACAGACTTGCCTCCCCAGCTTGTTCAGACATTGTGTCGTGATTCTGCGGAGGTAGGAAACGGGCTGGCGGGGTGGTTGAGGTAGATGGTCAAAAGAAACTTGAACGCCACGCCGCGCCGCTAAACCCTAATGTTACTTGGTCACGTGAAATACCATGTTGCAGACTCAACGAAAAACAAGATACACGACTATTGGGATGGGGAAGATACACTATGGCACGAGTAGAAATGAATTAAAACGCCTCTTCTGCAGAACGCCGCGCCAACCGTCGCACCTTCTTCTTGTAAGCTATCTCGACCTGTGAGTTGTGATCTCGGGTGTGCAGGGAAACGTACCAGCTATATCCTCGCGGACTTCCTTGGCTGCATCGACGTTGGCTGGGCTGTCCGTGTTGGGGGTGTTCGAAGATAAAAGAGAGATGACACTGATGAGCTATGGTACATGATGATTAGCCTCCGCGACGGGGAAATAGGACGATCGTACAATGGTCTCGACCGTATGAACTGGCATCCAACG
>JBBPSA010000169.1:0-14136 GCA_038093355.1 Boletus calvinii | reverse complement strand
CAGTAGAGGACGAGGATGAGGACAGACCGCTAGAATCACACCTTATTACACCCCACAATGCAACATCTCCATCCTCCCTGATCGAAATGACTACAGGTACCCTGACCCCTCTGACAAAGAGTTCTTCGTCAGCCCTGAGGCCAAGGCCAACATGAGTGGATCCCCCAGAGCAGAGTGTAGGGATTTCTGAACAGGTTCTCATTAGTGATTTGAAGATAATGAGGGGGTAATGTTACGATTCGTCTTTTCTTTATGCAAACCAATTAGCTAAGTCACAGTAAACCATGCTGTTCAAACCCTGCATGGGCCGTATCCTTTTCTTTTATCTTTGTCATAGCGGTGCCCTGCTTACTATGTTGATATGTGTCATTGGCCGCCACTTACTTTTACAGGATGTGTCATTGCTTCTCTTCAGACTTCTATTCTCCACGTGCTGACACACATAGAACATTCTTGAACGTTCCATTACATTCTATTGCTTACTAAGCGACCCCTTTGGCTCAGTATATAAACCCATTGTGTAAACTGAGTACTTTAGTTTAGACCTCTTCAATCTACTCTCATATACTCGGAACCCTTTGTCCATTGTCTTCTTGACAGCAGTCCTCATCATCTACCATCTTACATAGAAGTTTCCCTTAAGTCTACATCCACTTATTGAGTGATGTCTGGCCAGTACAACTACACATTGACCTTGCCCCCTTGACCCTTTGTCCACCGGATCTCTGGAAGCCCTTTATCCTACTGCTTAGCGGAAGTACTCAGTTGAGACTTTGAAGTAACGCCTATCCCTTCTAGGGCTAGTCATAACATTACCTTTCATTCACATGGTAACAATACTATGTATTGGATACATGCACCTACAGTGCAAAGCACCAATAATGCAACTTCTACAATGAGTGCTGTCAACTATGAACTTCTACATTGCTGCATGGGACACCCCTTCAAGGATGTTCTCAGAGCAGGGCAAAAACACATAAAAGACTTCCTGAATGTGTATATACATACCATCCAATGAGCCTGTTTGTCCTGGCTGCCAGCTAGACAAACAACCTAATTGCCCCTTTATCCATAATGAAGTGTGTGTGACAAAACCATTTGAACTAGTACACTCAGACTTAAAATCATTCCCAGTGGAATTATATCACAAGTTCAAATACACTATCATTTTCTATGATGATTATACATCTATGGGCTGGATACTAGGAATATGCTCAAAAGATCAAGCCTTACCAGCAGTCAAAGCTTTCCTTAAATATGTCCAAGTTCAGTACCAACTTGAAGTCAAAGATTGGATGTCTGATTAAGGGGGAGAATATAAGTTAAAAGCTTTTGAGCAATTGATGTGTGACAATGACATTCATGTCTATGATTCTGCACCATATACTTCTCAACAAAATGGTCATGCTGAGTGATTCATTAGGACTATTATGGATAAAGCAGAGACAATGCATCTTTATGCTTGCCTTTTTGATTCTTATTGGAAGTTTGCAATCTTGCATATGACACACATATACAACCGCACTTCCAAACAAGGGCTTAGTTGGAAAATGCCCTATGAGCTTTTATATAAGAATTCACCTACCATCTCTCATCTCTGTGTATTTGGATGTGGTGCTTATATACATTTGTCTGCAAAGACTTGTTATAACAAGCTGGATCCTGAGTCCCAATTGATAATCTATCTTGGGATTGCACCAGGGAATGAGTGCAACTCAATATTCATGTGCCCTAATAATTCCTTACACACATCAGCCCATGTGATCTTTGATGGAAATCTATTCCCTCGCTGTTCAGGGGCTTGGCCACATAAGCCTATAAGTAACAAGCCTAGTCATTCCTATCAGCACCCTTCAAAGGAAGCTCCTGCATCAAATGATAACTTGGATGACTTTCCTGACTCCTCTCACATCCACAAAAAGATTAAGATTCCTAAGTGAGCACCCTCACCAGATTCTGAATCTGAACCAGAGAGAAAATCCTCTTCTGCTCCTCCACCTTCACCTTCAGTTACACCACCAAGGCATACACTGCAATTGGGTGTGCCACTAGCCTTGCCAAGGTGTTCTGAACAAATCCACTGCCCACCCTTATGGCCTGGCAATATCTATGGTGAATGGAAACAATCTGTTAAACAAATAAAACAAATGGAGAAAGAGAGTCACTCAAAAGAGCTCACTGGTAGGGAACAGCCTTCTGAGCCAATAGATCAACCAGTTTCTGGAGCTATGCCACCTTCTCCCACACCCTCTGAAGATGATGTTGAAAGACTAGTTCAGAAAGGGGGAGATGCATTGGTTTTATTCCTTTACATGAAGGCTATACCCCTAAATGAAACCCTAAACCACATTGCAAATGGTCCTACCACAATATACTCCATCTGCCTGAATCAGAACAACAATTATGGTTTGAGGCTTGTAAAAAGGAGCTAGACATGCTCAAAGAGTGTAAAGTCTACAAAATAGTAGATTGACCCACTAACTGCAAGGTTATTAAAAATTGTTGGGTCTTTGATGTCAAATCTGATGGTGGAAAACATGCATGCCTTGTTGTGAAAGGTTTCTCTCAGACTAAAGGATTAGACTTTGATTAAATATTCAGTCTGGTTGTGTGCTTTGAAACAGTGTGATGCATGTTGACCTTAGCCACACTAGAAAACTGGCATACAGTATATTTGGTCTAGATGTTAGATCTGCCTACTTATATGGCAAACTAGACAAGGAGATCTATATGGAATTCTCTGAAGGGTTCCATCCTCTTCACCTTAAAGGCAAAGTCCTCAGACTACTATGCACACTCTACAGTCTTAAACAGGCAGGATTAGCCTGATGGAAAGTGCTAAATGAATCTACGGAAGAATTAGGTTTTAAGTGATTAAAGACAGATGCTGGCCTCTTTCTATATAGAAAGGGAAAAGAAATTGTCCTGGCCATTATATATGTAGATGATGTCCAATTTTGTGGCTCCTCAAAAGCCTTAGTTGAAAAAATCAAGGCTGCTTTTATGAAAAAGTGGGAATGCTGTGATCTGAGGGAAACTACTGAATTTCTCTGAATAAAAATTCTGTCAAGATGGTTGCTGATTAGCTATAGATCAGTGCAAATACCTTGAAAAAGTACTAGAGCATTGTGGAATGATCAATGCAAAACCAGCTTGTACACCACTACCTAAAGGGTACAAATCTTCTACTAGTACAGCCCCTGTCAACCCAGAACTTCGGACATGATTTCAGACAGTGATTGGCTCCCTGCTATACCTTATGCTGGGTACTCACTCTGACATTGCTTATGCAGTAACCCTTATGGTGCAAATGTCTGCAAATCCTACACAGGAGCATTTGAATAAAGCCCTATATATTTGCCATTATCTTATTGGTACTCATGATTATTTGCTTGTATTCAATTGAAGCTTTAGAAATGGCTTAATCACCTGCACAGACTCAGATTGGGCTGGCAGTCCAGAGGATAGTAAATCCACTACCAGATTCTACATCAAGTTAGCAAATACAGTATTTCTCTGGAACTCACACCAGCAGAAGACTGTTGCTCTGTCATCTACAGAAGCAGAGTATATGGCCTTGAGCAATTGTTCATGCCAGGTCATATGAATTAAAAACATATTTGGGGAGATTGGTTTCAATTTACTACCTATACCAATCTGTGGTGACAACCAAAAGTCCATACTCATGGGAAATAACCCTGTTACAGAGCATTGCACAAAATATATCCCCATTAGATTCCACTATGTTAGGGATGCTGTCCAAAAGCATCAAGTAGAGATCTTCTATATTGAAGGGACTGACAATCCTGCCAATATATTCACTAAGAACCTTGGATATGTCAAATTCAAGAGATGTAGGTCTCAATTAGGATTAGTATTCCATAACACCACTAGCTGGAACTAGTTGTGTGAATATACTCTACTCTCAATGCTTATGCAAAGACTGCTTGCTAAGCAAGGAGGAGTGTTAAACAAATAGTAGTGTACATACTTCATAGTTAGTTCACATGCTATTTGCATAGTATATAATCAGCTGAGTCTAGCTGAGTTTAAATATCACTCTTGATCTTCTACTTCAACCATCAATGCTTAAGCTACCAAACACAGCACTAGGTAAGTAACCAAGTGACCTGCCAAACTTGCTCTCAACATAGACTCTTTCTGATTCTTCCTGTGATAACTTTATTGTTGTTCACTATCACTCTCCACTCTGTTCTGAAATACTGGAACACACTCAAGCAAAGGGCATAGCATATACAGTATAAGCTTGTTCCAAATCCAACAAGGTAGGATATCCGAAACTGCAAATTGGTTCTCTCCAGTATAGGGCATATATAAGCCTCTGGTGAACCATCCTCTCTAGATGATTGTTGCCATCAATATTGTATATAATATTGCCTTCATTGTTCTTCAGAAAGGCTGGGAACAAGGCATATACTTCCATCACATTTGAATCAATGACTTCATTTGGAACACAGCAGTTTCAGGTATGAGTTATATTCTGTGAGAAATTGGGAGAGGAGCAGTGGAAGATTTCATGTTCCTGAAAGTGAGTCAGAATGGCTGGAGTCTGATGGTAAGATTGAACTGGAAAAGCCAGTTCTGTGCCTTTGTAAACCAATGCCAATGGCTCTTTATAAAAAGAAAAAGTTTTGATCAAAGCAGCCTGTCCATGCCTATAAATATTTCCAGGAAACATGCCTTCATCTACCAGGACATTGGCACCCTTATAAACTGTCTCAATTCTGACCAGATAGGCCATTTGAGATGTTATCTCCAGAGTAGGACAAGGAAGTTTGTTCCCTAGAAGGGGAACTTTCTTCTCAATAAGAGAATTCAGCATATTGTATATGGGCTGAATCTCTCCATCATCACACTCCATGTATGCTGCCTTCTATCTGAAGATGTGAGGAGGTAGTGGAGGAATCCGCTCCTGGAAATATATAATCCACTCTAGGAATGGGTTATACATGAGAGGACTGTCCATCTGTCTGTATTCATTTTCAGTCATGCCAATTGGGATAAGATCTTTGAGAGAATTGGAATTCTCCTTGGTTGACAATGATGGACTTTGTGTCAAGGGATAAGTTAAGGTAGGCAAGAAAGAATCCATCTGCTCAGTCTAAGCTGGGGATGGAGGATTGAAGTGGCAGACTGGCTGAGGGCAGGCAATTTGCAAGACCATAGTGGCAGATCTGAGTATGGTGAAGAGGAGGAGTAGAAATGGAAGTAGGAGGAGGAGTATGCAGCAGAGCTAGATAGTATCAGAATTGCTAGTTCTGATTGATGCAGAGGCAACAGCAGAAAGGGGAGCCAAGTGAGGGAGAATACTCACTATTGAGGCAAAGACGCTTTTGCAAGTAAGAGAAGGAGCTATTCAAGTGTAGACACTGAAGAGCTTAGTATTTCTATGGTCAGAGCAACCAGGTTTATATACATCTGAAGGATGTTTGTATCTATTGAGTGAATAGATGAAATGGGCAATAAGATTCCAGAAAATAAGCTCATGAGAATGAATGGTACAAGAGCCTGCAATAGTAACATTATAAAAGATTATATGACATGAGAATGGTGTGATAAGGTGTGATATGACATCATATATAACAATAGAATATAATGTCATAATGGTCTAGACTGTATGAAATAATGATAACAACATATAATGCAAGTATTGCATCATCTAATCAATAAGTGAATTATGAAAAGTGACATTAACATTACAAGGTCAATTCTCAACAGCAATAACAACAAATGCTTCAACTGCAGTGGAGAACACTTCACCAAAGAATGTAAGAAGCCAAAGCTGCAGTGCAGCAAATACAAGTTCCTTGATGGAGGACACAAAAAGGATTGTTCCCATCACAGCAAGAGTAAAAGGCAGGCATGGGCTGCCAAAGAAGAATCCACCACTACCTCCTGAGAAGAGGCTAAAAGTTTAACTTTATTCTTGACAGTTCATTTCTGTGCTATATATGGCTGTTCTGCCACACCATGCCCATCACACATGTTTATGCTTCTCTTCCATTCTGCCACCAACATGTGGTTGCATCATGCCCCTTATCACAATATGCCATTCATAGACAGTATTGGTAGATCTGAACCATACATGTACACATAGTAGAATAGTATATAAAGCCCCAAGGAATTGACTGGCATTTTCAGTCTGATTCTCTTGGAGTTTTCCTCTAAAGTGGACTTAATAAACTCATCCACTCATTAGTTGTTCTAGTTGAGATAACCTAAGGCCTAGTGCTTATAGAGCTGTTTCAGTGATCCAAAACTGCAATATGTGAAGACAAGGGCCCCAGAGTCAATCAAAGTTGAACATGCACACCCAGACAGCATAGCTGAGCCACAACTTTCTGAATCAGGCAACCACACTAGCACAGCATGACTGCATTCAACAGACAAACAACATTCCCTGCATTACTGCATATATAATGCACTACAGACTACAGTTCTTTTCTTACAGGAATATTCTTTTAGGTATTTTATTCTTTTTTTATTGCCTTTCTTTTTCCTTCACTACAGTGAGGGGCAGTGCCAGAATTTGAACAAACAGTGAGCATTTGTTAGCCACCACATTACATAAGCACAGAAGTAGAATTTCCCTCGCTTTGTAGTTAGACACCTTATGTAGCTGGTTTCCCAACCACTGAGTACTTATTATTCAATAAATTTACTGGCCTGCACAATTGATTCATCACCTGAAGTCTGATATCACACTGGCAGATGATACTTGTTGTAACATTCGTTAGGGGACTTCAAGGTTTGCTAGTACTAATACCCTATAGGTATGACCTTAGCAACGAGCTTTTTTTTTTACCAAGGCGAGTTCGGCGGCCATCATGCATAACACATTCTCGTTTCACAGCTTGGCTTTGCCGCGTCCAATGTGTCCATGGCCACCATCGTGACGCTCAGGTTGTTGAGCCAGATGCGGCCGATGCGGCTGACCAAGGTACCACAATACCGCCTGCTTCAGTTCCTCCATCCATTCCCTTACGACCCCTGCTTCGAATACGTTGCTGTCATACAAGACATACATGTTCAATCGTCCACTGATGCTACCTGCAGTGAGGTCAATGCCCGCCGGGCGCCCATGGATATGTATTTCGGACTTCTCCACCACGACTTTTGTGGTCAATTCTGCTTCGGAGATAGATACGGAGGGTGAAGGAGGGGTAACATAGCCTGCTTTGGCTGGATGTGAGACAGAAGAGTAGGGTGAAAGTGGGTGGGTCGATGGTAAGGGGAATTCGGTAGGGAACGTCAAATCCATCTAATGATAGACCGGAGGTCAGAACAGATAGTTGAAAATGATCCATGACACACGTTACCAGCACTAGACGCAGAAAAAGCCCAAACCATAGGGATATCCGACACCGCCAGAGCATCGTGATCCGAGTCCCCATGCGTGTCATGGCCGCTGGCAGTCTCGACGCGCTTCATCCACTGCAGAGTATCGAGCCGCACTCGCTCAGCTTCCACCAGACCCGTGGCACGTACGATCTCGAGACATAATGGATGGTTGAAAAACGCCGCCAGTTGCTTCTTGATCAACCCAGTGCGATGCAAGAAACGATTAAATGTAAGCAAATCCGAGAATGGCGGTGCACCATCCAACAGAACGCATTGCTGTTGTTCCGTCGTTTCACCTAGCGTCATGAACGGGAGCTGGAATTGGAATATACCGATCGCTATCATAAACTCGCCCCCTCCGCCCCTCTGGAACCACGCTTTGTCGAGATACGGACGCAGGCTGAACGGGCCACCGCTAATATACGGTTGCCTCTTTCGATATGCCCATTCCTCCTCCGAGATCTCGCCGCGTAGGTACCGTCGGTAGAGCACTCGGGTCATTGCCACTTGCGCGAGCGCTAGGAAGGCATTTCCAAATGTAATGCCATGCAGGCGGCAGTTAGCGATTACGGCAGCGGTTTGAGTATGCGTGAACGATATGGAGACACGGCCAGATCCTGCGGCGAGATGTGGTGTGGAATGTGTCAGGCGACATGGAAGAGTATGCCCGCCCTATAATAACGATCGTAGACCCATCAACATTCATCAAAATGACAAGGTGATTGTGTACGACAACCCGTAAAGAAAGGAACACCCACCTGCGTCTTTGCCATCTTCAACTGGAATATTACCATCCCGGCTACCTTCCGCCAGCGTCGTATCGCCGGACTGAGCGAGCGCAAATACATCGGCTCGCGGTCTATCAAGGGGGTCAACATCGCCAGCCTATCCTCCCATGGAATCTGAGCAGGCTCAGCTCCTCCACCCCTTGCGAGCGTATCCAACAAACACCGCATGAACGTGCTGTTCGCCGTCCTGTCCGTCACGCAATGCGCCGCGATTGTCATTAAATGGAGGATGTCCATCTTCTGAGGGTTAGTCTCGCGAAAGACATACAACTTCACCAGCAAGTCTCGGGAAAGCGGACGCGGACCCTCCATAATCGCAGTCATACGCTGCTGCGCCTCTTCTGCACAAGTCACGCTCCCAAAGGCAATCTCGGGTAGACGAAGGTGGGTGAAATCGTGTTCCTGGATGACAAAGTGGAGCTCCGAGTTGAATCCTGAACCGTTGTCCGCATTCGAGTCTGTAGCTGGCTTGAACCGGAGAGGGTGGCCAGCACCCTGCACGGTGGCACCCGCGAGAGGGAAACGCCGTTTTGTAGACAACCACGCCTTCACGATGTTGGCGTCCGAAAAAAGATGTGCATCTTGAGATCCGTTCTGGAGACGGAGTTCACAGTACTGTAAACCGTCTAAGGACCCATTGAAGAGGCCATACCCATAAAACCAGATTTCGAGCTCGTCTAGAGGACGCTGGAAGGTGCGTCCCCGAGTCGGATGAGTGTCCACTAATGTCCAGCCAGGCATTGATGAGTGGAATGAGACAGGTGGACGACGGGTTTATAAAAAGGACAGCTGTTAATTCGAGCCCCATTAGTAGCGATCGTATCAAACCGGGCAGAGACGTCACCGATCCCACCCTGCGGGTAAAATGGTACAACTTCTCTCTCCTCAGAACAATCGACTCACATATGAGCGTTTTCACGGATACACTGGACGAAACTTAGTGTTTCAGCCAGCTTCTGAAAGACGGACATACGATTGAATTTGGTTGTTCCGAAATCGCAATTGAGTTTAGGGCGCGGAAACAAGGAACGGCTGGTCACGAGACTGGGAATGGACGCAGGCTTTACGGGTACCCATTCGTATACACCTCACGGTGCATCCGCATAGGCGCAAAATTCCTGCATCGAATATGTTTACTCAGGAGGTGCTTCCCCCTACAAGTAGCTTGAGCGTGGACGGCGTGACGGAGTCACTACGAGCTTACACATCAGGATGGCTTCTAGAACTGGAAAAATCATATTTCCTTGATATCGGCGGTGTTTTAGTCGGTGCACTCGTTGCTACTGAACCGTGTGCATGAGATCTCCTTGAGTACCGCGGGATGTGACTTCCCCACTGTTTTTTCATGTCTATCTTTGTGGCGGGTCGTCATTTAAGTTGAAACTTGAAGTGTCCAAGGATTCTTCATTCGTGGGGACGTTCGGATGGTCTTGCCGTTGCTTGCCTCCGCGTCAAGTAACACGGCTGCAGACGAACAGGCGGTAGAGACGGCGGGTACTAACCTGAATAGGGTATCTTTGGCACATGGCACCCACTGGCAGGTGGCGGTGGATGGAACAACTCCGGGCTGCTGACTAAGCTGCCTGCACAAGCTTCCCCATCACAAAAAGTGCAGAAATGTAATAAAGCCAAACAAAACATTCACAATTATTGAGTTTCAAATATGTCCATATAATGGTGCAATGTCATATGTATATTACAGTATAGTGGCTATTCATTAGCAAAATGTATGATTTCTGTGGTTGTCTTTTCATGTCTGTTGCAGATATCACAGACACACAGACCAAAAAAGACTAGGTACTTTTCCCAGCTATGTCATTTCTATACAAAGTATGTACCTATCAAAGTCTGGAGTTTGGGCTAGTAAAAGACCAGAGTTGACTGGAGCTATAGTACATTAGTCTTGGGATAAGTAGAAGTATGGATCAACTCACCTCAGCCATTGCCAAAGAGGGTGAAAATGACTGAGGTGCTAGCAGATAAAGTGAAGGATTTAAATAGTACATATGTGGTAAAGGCACACTCATACTTCAATGAAAGCAAAAGGAATAAATGACCCTATAAGGGTGATAATATGTAGGTACATGTTTTAGAGTCTGGAACTCTGGAACTCTGTGTTATATCCTGAATCAACTTCAGTTCAACTCCAATTCTCCAGATCAACTCTGCTTGATGAAGCCATGAACTCTGGTGCATTCCTGTTCAGGATGCAACTCCAGAGCTCCAGACTCTTGTTAAGCTTCCCTTCTGTCTATATTTGTATTAGTTCCACTTTCTAGTTACCTCTGATCCTATGTGTTGCTTAGTGGCACAGCTCTGGCTACTATATTCTCTGTTCTGCTATAATACTTTGCTAATCCTATTTCTTCTGTTGTATGTATACCCCTGGTGCAGCTCACTTTGGGCCACCAGCCTTCCCACAAACATAGCACAGCATTTCGCTTGTGCACCACCTTGGGGAAGTCCCCACTATTGAGATGGTCTGCCACTTGAACCCAATCACTAACAGAGGCTTAGATCTCAACGCATGTATCTCTGCCCCTGCTGGTGAGGAGACCATCAGTCTTCTTGACAATGGTCATGATATTGAAGCCTTTGACTTTCCCCCAGCTGCTCCATCCCTTCTTGATTGCCTTAATGACATTGAGGGTCCCTCCATCATCAAGGTTGATGATGAAGACTGTGTTTTGCTATGTATTTTGATTATGACCAGTACTTTGTGGAGCATGGAGTGCCTGATGTTTTTGGTGATATTGCTGAGGATATTGACATGGAGTATGTTTTCTCCTCACTCTCACACCTCTCAGACACTGATGAGCAATTTTACTTGCCACAGTTTGTAGAGTACATTCTATCATCTGTTGTAGATAGTGATGAAATTTCCACTACACCTTTCATTTACTGCAATTCATGTGATCGACATGTGAATCCTAGTAAGGTACAAAGCTCTGAAAAGCACCAAGAAGACTTCAGTGACATGTGGTTACTGGATTCTGGTGCTTCATCCCACTTCACATTGGATATCAAGGATTTAGTGGAGTATCATGATTTCCCTAATCCTCACTATACCCAGACTGCAAATGGTAAAGCACCAATTGTTGGGCATAGTACAGTCCTCATATTGTACTGTGGAAATATTGTCACCTTTCACCAACCATTTACATGCCCACCTGCCATGTAAAACTTATCTCACTTGGCACCTTACTTAAGGATGAGTGCTTATCTGGACACAGTTCCAAAAACCTGTTCACAATTTATGACAAATGTAGCAAGAAGGATTTGATTATCTGTTATGATTCATCTTTTCTTTATGCAAACCAATTAGCTAAATCACAGTAAACCATGCTGTTCAAACCCTGCATGGGCCATATTCTTTTCTTTTATCTTTGTCATAGCGGTGCCCCGCTTACTATGTTGATACGTGTCATTGGCCGCTGCTTACTTTTACAGGATGTGTCATTGCTTCTCTTCAGACTTCTATTCTCCATGTGCTGACACACACAGAACATTCTTGAACGTTCCATTACATTCTATTGCTTACTAAGCGACCCCTTTGGCTCAGTATATAAACCCATTGTGTAAAGCGAGTACTTTAGTTTAGACCTCTTCAATCTACTCTTATATACTTGGAACCCTTTGTCCACTGTCTTCTTGATAGCAGTCCTCATCATCTACCATCTTACACAGAAGTTTCCCTTAAGTCTGCATCCACTTATTGAGTGATGTCTGGCTGGTACAACTACACATTGACCTTGCCCCCTTGACCCTTTGTCCACCGGATCTCTGGAAGCCCTTCATCCTACTGCTTAGCGGAAGTACTTAGTTGAGACTTTGAAGTAACGCCTATCCCTTTTAGGGCTAGTCATAACAAAAGGTCTAAACTTCTCCTTCGAGGGTACCATCATCGTAGACCTCCACCATATCTTGACCACCCCCCCACCATAACCCCAGCATCTGGGGATTAAGATGGCACCCACCACCCAACAGGAAAGATTCATCTAACCCCTCTGATGTTGAAGAAAACGACTCAGATAACAATGTAAACCTAAACCCACCCTCAGAGGAAGTAACCGAACTCACCTCCTCCCTCTCCCACTCCTTAACCATTCCTCATGCTCCCACTCCACCTTCTCCCACTCCAGTTGCCCAACCTGGTCAACTCTTCGTCCTCCCTCCTATTCTCCCACCACCCATAGTCCCCATGGTATCGAAACCCACTGAACTTCGCATCAGGTCCCCTGAAGCCTTTGATGGCAACTTTGCCAAAGCCAAATCTTGGCTCGACTCTATCCAGTTCTACCTGGAAGTAAACAAAGACATATATGACACCAATGCCAAGAAGATAGCCCTCACATTATCCTATATGACCAAGGGTCCAGCCGCCACATGGGCCACCACCTTCCAAGCGCATGCAATGTCCTCTAGAACCATCTCCATGGGAACGTTCAATGACTTCATCAAGGCTTTCAACAAAAGCTTTGAACATCATGATACTGTAGGAAATGCAGTAGCTTGGCTTTCCACCAAGCGAATGCAAGTCAAACGTGATGGAGTCTTTAAGCCTTCCCTCACCACCTATATCTCCAAATTCCAGAACAACGTAGCCCTCTTTAAAATCACCGATAACAATGTCCTCATTGGATACTTCTCCTCTGGCATTCCCATCCTCCTCATGCAGAAAATCTATGCCATGGAAATGGTCCCCACCGATATTGATGACTGGTACAAACATGCCCAGAAATTCCAAACCCAGTATGAGCACGCCAAGGAAGTCGAAAACCGAAGGAGGGGCACCACACCCATTTTCCATCCCCTACCATCCACCTCTACCCCCACCAAAGATCCCAATGCCATGGACGTTGATGTTATCCGACTAGGGAAGCTCTCACAGAAAGAACGTGAGAAATGCTTCAAACAAGGCCTATGCTTCCACTGTAGGAAACCCAGACATAACTCCCGCAACTGCAAAAAATTCTCTGGAAACCATCCCCAATCAAAGGTTAGAAAGGTCAAAGAACAAGCTGAAGAAACTGGAGACTTAGATGAAGAAGTAGAAGCGGTGAGACGAGTAGCCTTCAATGTTACTAAGGATTTTTGAGTAGGGAAGAATCTTCAACGTACTCTTCCCCACCTGTGACTGTAGCCCCTGTAAAACTACCTGGAAAGAAAGCTTTGTGAATCCCCATCCAGCTTCTCATATCCAAACAGTCCTTGAAAATCATTGACACCCATGCCCTCATTGACAGCAGTGCAGATATCTCTTGCATTGACTGGGACTTTGTAAAGAAACACCGACTCCCGACCACCCAACTCCACATACCAATACCAGTATGAAATGCTGATCAAATGGCCAACAAAACCAGCAATATTCGCTTCTCATGTTCCCTCTATGTCCAAATTGTTACGAATGGTACAGTTCACTACCCCGTTCTACTACCAAAGTATTGCTACACTCTTACCTTAACACCTTTTTCCACTTTGCACCGTTCCATGAATGCCTTATGTCTAAACTTGGCTTCTCTTTTCCACACCAAGCATGACTCACCTCTTATGACTCATATAGCACAGCCCTTTTAATCTTCGCTTCAAGGCTGTGCTTATCTCTTACTATGACTCACCCTGACTTCCAGCCAATAGCATTATACACTCTTATCTACATTGTCAGATCTAGCGTACACATGTACAAACATTGTAGTAGTATATAAAGGCCAAAGCAGCCGCCAGAGAACTCCAGTTTAGTTCTCTTGGTCTTTCCCCTGCAAAGTCCCCTCAGAATTGACTCGACCTTCTCGTCGCCTCTTACACCTTTCGCCTATATTCTAGTCTTGCCTACGGCCCTTTAGTGGGTAGTGACAAGTGTCCCCTTCTCCTACATTTTCCACTAGATCGTCCACACAAGCCCGTTAGGGATTGTTTGCTTGGTTGTTTCATTAGAACTAAACTACCTTCGCCACTGACAATGGTCTCTGACCAGACATGCCCTCAC
>JBBPSA010000168.1:0-14149 GCA_038093355.1 Boletus calvinii | reverse complement strand
ACAACGAATGTCACAACACACGGTACATACGTGATACACACGTGGCTGCGCCAGAGCATCCTGAATCTCCCTGAATGCGTGTGGCAAAGTATGATGATTGATGTCGTTTGTGAGGATGCCACCTTGCAAATTTCGGTCCACGTCTTCGGAACTCCATGTGCGCAGCTTCTTGACCGTTACGTGTAGACACTTGAACAGGGTATTGTGGTGCTGTTGCAACTTCAAGATTACATCCTTTGACTCCTCCATTGCTGATAACGCCGCAACATGATTAGCATCACAATACACCAAGAGCCTAAAATACTCACGGTCAGGAATTTCAATGACTAGATAGATATGGTCGCCGGAAAGGTCACGGGCTAACCGGCGAACTTTCGTTCTCATCGCGTGGACGAGCACCCTATTGCTCTCATCCAAACACCCTCGCTTTACCTCATCTGGGAAGTCTTCCGGATTTCCGTTGTCCTCGTCATCGGTATCATCCTCTCCGAGTGGCACTGGATTCTTCAGCCGGTAGAACACGCAATTGCTGTATGAAACCGTGGCAGGGATGTGTTTAGATGCCTCGGCATTGTTGGAAAGACCTATAAAGAGCTCGGCGAGCGTGTCAGCAGGCTTCGCTGAAACCAACACGGGCTTGTTGTTAAGAAAGATGCAAAATGTAACTCCGCCTACGAGGTGAAGTCAATCGATTATTAAATTATTAGGGTCAAGAGCGTGCTCACTCATTGCTTGGATGATGGGCTGGAACTCGTTTATGTTGCCTGGATGCCGAGGACCAAATCATATACAGGAGGGTGGACCGAAGTTAGCGAAGCACGAGTAGCGTTATGTAAGCGGTGTGCACCACCGTCCTCATTCTTCACATTCTTTGGTTTTTCCTTTCCTTCATTCTTTCAGCCCATTTCTTTCCCCTCTTTCCTACTCATCATGACCGACTCCAATATTGAGTTTCACCCGGTTTCGCCTCCATAGCCTT
Source organism: Boletus calvinii (assembly GCA_038093355.1). Taxonomy (NCBI): domain Eukaryota; kingdom Fungi; phylum Basidiomycota; class Agaricomycetes; order Boletales; family Boletaceae; genus Boletus; species Boletus calvinii. Next base: position 13,170 of record JBBPSA010000168.1, on the reverse strand, counting down.
TCGTGAGACTGGAAATCGATCAGGACAAGACCATGTTCAGCGAGTCGATGAATGGATCGCCCAGCGGGGGGTGGAAGTGCAGGGAGCTCAATGCCTTCATCGCGAGCAGCAAGAGAGAGAAGATGAAGCCCGCAGATTCGAGCAAGTCGAGGCTGAAAAAGAGCACAGAGAAGCCGAGAAGAAGAAACCCAAGACCAGCGACTCCGACATGAAGCTCCCTCCCCCGGTACTATTGCCTCCGGACCTTCGCAGCATACTATCCCAAGATTTCCACCTTCAACTTTGTTGAGCCCTAGCATTTTCCTCCGAAGGATGCGCCGAGGCTGCGCGCAACCACAAATCTCAAGCTGGTGATGCCTTCTTCGGCGCTTACTCTTTACCTTGCAGCCTCAGTCAGAGCGTTGCACAATGTGTGCACCAACCAGAACTCTCGGTCTGCGAGTTCCTGCAAGCCCAAACCCATCCCTACCATATCAAGCAGGCAGCCTGGCTGGACGAGCACACAAACCTGGAACCTCCGGTACGCACTTCCGCCAATCACGCCCTCTTCCTCTCCTCCGCCATTAGAGTTTCTTCACGTTGCATGTACACTACTTTACATTCAATCCCCCTTTCTCGTCCGTCCCGCGCACACAGCGACATCCAAAGAAGCTGTTGTGACGAACTTTAGAACGTCGGGGATCGCTTAGTCAGTACAGGTTCCCGGGCCCTAGGTAAAATTACAACATTGCATTATGGATTCAGAAGCGAAGAATACACTACTAGTATTGGTAATACAAGTCGACATACTTGACACGCGCTCTAATAAATGATGTTTCCGTTCATGCCGACAACAAGGTATTGAAGCTTGGAGCGAATGTTGCACGTTCCAACTGGAAGAGACATCGTTCAGGCGCAAAGCGGAGATACTGAAACCGTCGTAAAAGCCCTGCACACAACTGTAAGCACAATGGTGAACCATACGAGACCTTGACTCACGGCAACGTGGGAGGAACAACATTATCCTCTCCTCGCCTTGCGGAAGCCATCCACTCGAGCACGGTAGACATCTTCGGGCGCGCCTCTGGATCACAGTCCATAAGTTGTCTGGCTATCTCGAGGACTTTCGTGCGATCTGTCGAGGGATGACAGCATGCACATAATTCTTCCAACGTTCTGCCACAACTCCACAGATCGGCAAGCATCGGCTTATAGTGTCCCTTGCGAATTTCCGGGGCAATGTAATCTTCCGTGCCGACAACCCCGTTATATGTGGTGTCTGCGCCAGGCACGCGAGTGGAGACACTGAAGTCGATGATGGATAGACGGCCGCCTTCTGCAGGAATGATGACGTTCTGCGGCTTCAAGTCCAAGTGGGCAACATTATGCTCGTGCATGAATGCGACTGCTTCGACGAGTTGTAGCGCCACAGACCACAATTGTTCGTTCGGATTAGCCAACGATGTCAGCCAACCACCAGCGACAGGCATCGATATCACCGTCCCTCCTTCGACAGGCCAGAATCGAACACCAGAGATCGTGTGGTTTGACGGCGACTCGATTTGTGTAAGATATCGTAAGACCCCGACCTCCTTTTTGTCCCGTTCCACGAACTTGAGATATCCATGCTTGTCGCCAGTTTTGTTCACGATCACGGCGAGTTGAGGATGCTAGGGTAAGTGCGTTAGTTCGAATACTGGTACTGAAGATAAGAACACGTACCCCCCATGGGATGAATTCAATCTTGTAATTCATCTGATGTAAAACGTTTTGGATATCCTCGGCCTCGAAAACACCAAGATCATCTTCGTCTTGTTGGTCGTCAGTCCCTGTGGTGCCTTCACCGATAGTCTCCATGGTAGTACTTCCAGATGTCCTCGTCTGGGTTCGGTGTTGAGTTGAGCTCAGCGACAGAACTTTTCCCGCAGCAACCTGAATCTCACGAAGGCTCCCCTTCTTGTCCTCGTCCAAGTCGCCAGACAACGCAGAGATCTGTGTTGTCAGATTATACATCTCGCGTAGAAAATCCACCTGTCCGTCGACTTCTCTGAGTTTGAAGTCTTTTCGATGAATGAACACCTGTGAGCTTCGTTGAGTAGCTCACTACAACAATACCGTGAACACCGACCGGCTTGCGTCCCGCGCTGTCATCCTCACTTTGCATTACGATATACCGAGATACGACCATGTTGGCATCGACATAGATGGCCACTACGAAAAATCGTTTTGTCGAGGTAGATTTCAGAAGAAATCGTCCTGCGCGGGCAAGGGCAGTCGCCTCAACGAGCATCCGTCGGTGATCGCTCTCCTGCTTATTCGATATCACTTCAGATATGACGAATGGGATCTCATATTGAGGAGAGATGACCATCCAGTCACTCCTGGGAGTGAATTTCCGACACGTATCCGGCGCAGATATCGTGTCTACGAAAATAGGAAAACCCCACGGTTTCTCTCTGCAACATCGTCAGTGATGAAGTCTTGTGAAGACGGACCAGTACCCACTGTTTGTATCTGAAGCCGCGAGAATTGTCGTGGATCTCGGAGAAGAACGGAGGCTGAATAAAGTGGACGGTGAAGTTGCTGGTCTTGAGAGACGAAGCAGTTTCCTCCTTGGCAATCAATTCTACGTCCAAATCAAAGCATCGCAGAAGACAATGGAACGCTGCAAATTCTCGCTCGCTGATCACTGTAGGCCCCTCGGTTGCTGCAACGGTGGGCGCAAAGACACGGTTGAACTGTGTCCCGTAGCTGGATGCATTTTGAAAATCTCGATTCTGTTTAAGATTATCGGTTTCCTGGAATGATACCGCTTCAGCGTCTAGATAATGTCACAACAGACGGTACATACGTGATACACACGTGGCTGCGCCAGAGCATCCTGAATCTCCCTGAATGCGTGTGGCAAAGTATGATGATTGATGTCGTTTGTGAGGATACCACCTTGCAAACTTCGGTCCACGTCTTCGGGACTCCACGCGCCCAGCTTCTGGACTGTTACGTGCAGGCACTTGAACAGGGTATTGTGGTACTGTTGCAACTTGAAGATTGCGTTCTTCGACTGCTCCATTGCTAATAAAACAACATCATTAGCATCGCAATGCACCCAGAGCCTAGAAATGGTGATACTCACGGTCAGGAATCTCAATGACTAAATAGACATGGTCGCTGGAAAGGTTACTGGCTAACCGCTGAACTTTCGTTCTCATTGCGTGGACGAGCACCCTATTGCTCTCATCCAAACATCCTCGCTTTACCTCATCTGGGAGGTCTTCCGGATTTCTGTTGTCCTCGTCATCGGTATCGTCCTCTCCGAGTGGCACTGGATCCTTCAAGCGGTAGAAGCTGCAAGCACCCCAAGCGACTTTGGTCGGAAGGTATCCAGCCGCATCGACGTTGTCGCGAAGACCTATGAAGAGCTTGACGAGCGTGTCAACAGGCTTAGCTGAAACCAGCACGGGCTTGTTGTTGAGAAGGATCCAAAATGTAGCTTCGCCTGCAAAATGAAGTCAATCGACAATTGAACTGGAAGAGTCGGGAGATGTGCGCACTCATTGCATTAAACGGGCTGCAACTGGTTTGGATGTAGGGGACCAAATTATATACCAGGAGGGTGGACCACCAGAATGTTGTAGAGATAGTGGACCATCATACTAGTAAACGTCGGCAACTCAAGGCGTCCACTTGCTTTTTTGGGGTATTGAACAACCGGCTTCTTTTCTTCCACTCGATGCATCGACAACTGTGTATAACTCCATTCATCCACAAGTTCCTTGATGCAAGATTGACAGGAGGGGTGATCACATGTTTTGTTCTCACTGCAAATCGTAAAATCGTTTACAATCGCTGTCGTGGACGCTGAATGCTGTTCATAATGATATTGATTTCGAGGCAAGGAGTTCGTCTTCCTATCCAAGTATCCACCTTCAAATCCACGTGTTGCTGGATGCGTGAAATCGCCGGGGGCCGAGTTATCTGTAATGCTGTGAAATCTGTAACCAGCTGTACAGCATTGTACAGCAAGCTGAGCGTCATATAATAGCCTTGGGCATCTTGCTTGCTGAAGCGCTCAGGAGTCTCAGGCTTGACGTTTCAAGCACACGCTTCTCTCACCTCCACTCTCACCCTCATCCACCATGTCCATGTCCAAGGAGACCTCAGATAAACTGGAAGCGAGTACTGTAGTATCAGCCATGCTTCGACATACTAACTCATAACCTAGGCTTTCCGAGCGGCTGTGGCCTCTGAAGCAGAAGACATCGTCTTTCGTATCTTCCCAACTAAGGTGAGTGCGTGGCACACACCAGTCATTCAGGTTACTGAATACTGCGTAGATAATGTACGAGTCTTCTGGGCTTGTGTTTTAATCCCAACTGACACCGTGCAGCGAGCTTTCGACCACCATTAAGGAAAACAACGCCCCGGATTCGCCTTATAGCATATCACAGGCCGCTGGATTTACGGATCTGAAGGTGTATCCACCACCTAGCACACCTAATTCCGATGACCCTTCCTCGAAGCGGAAATGTGTGGAAGACGGCATCGTGCCATCTACGAACGCACCCGCGAATGCCAAGTATCCCGAACTCGTCCATGCGAATCCACATATCTCGAAGCTGCAAGAGAACATCAGGGAGGAGTGCACACAGCTGTCCGATTTTTGCGTGAGTCAGCTCAACAGCTTACTTTCGCCATATACTTAAATGGTTTACAGGACAAGGTCAGGTTATGGGTTAACTTAACAATGCCAAAGTGCGTTCGAACGTGCCTAGGCGCAGCGTAAACATACTGATCCCCTTTTTCAGAATAGAAGAGTAGGTTTGCATCTGCCATGATATTCGTTTCCTCTCTGATCTCTGATCTTGTTTCAGTGGTAATAATTTCGGTACGTGCCAGTAATTTACTTTTTGATTGCATCAACTAACCGCACGATCGATAGGTGTCGAGATTCAAGAGCGTAAGTGTCCAGGATAATGCAAGCCAGTTCCTAAAACCCCCTACTAGACGTCGTTAGAGAGCTACAACGCTCCCAAGAGAATGCATACAACATTCGTGAGGATACCCGAAACCACTGGTGTCGAGCTGCAATATGTGGAAAGCTCATTAAATACCCCAACGTCGAAGACTATACCGCAAGTATTCGAGTGTATCTCTGTGTACCAATCCTTATCTCCCCGTAGCTTGCCTTGAAAGAGCATGACGAGAGGCAACTTGTCTTCCTTCGCCAGAACGTCGTTGAGATTAGAAACATTTATGCCACCATAACTGACACCATGCACAAGAATATCGCCAAGGTGAGTGGAGGTGTATTCGTAGGATTTCATCAAGTTAACTCTCAGCAGATTCGGTCGCCAAAGGGGGACAACAGCGCTGGTTTATATTGACGACCAGACGTTGATGGTACTTCATTCTTTCTACATAGTCCATCTCTATACAGTATGTCTCGTAATTTCGGTGTGGGAATGAAATCTACTAGGTACTTTTTTCGTGAAGATCATGTTTGCCCATACCGAAATTGTATCGAAGCTGTTGAAACCATCCGATGTGCTAAAATCACTGTCTCAGGTATCTGAGAGTGCCAATGAATTTCCTTCACGTCTCTTTGCCCCTGATGCACGAAGAGTAATCACGGTGGGACTTCCCGACTACCTCCTTGCGTTTCGTTCATTGATGAACAAACTTGTTTGCCATCTTGTTCAACCCTCCGGCGGTGTCCCAAATGATCATCACCAGATACGGCGATCGCCGAGTCTTCTGTTGGATGCCATTCAATCGAAGTGATCCGGCCATTATGCCACGTAGACACGACAACGGGGCTGGGGACTTGGCAGGGCGATCTGAGGGAAGATGAGCTGGCTGGCATTTCAAAGATCCCACCACACTTTGACTGCACCGTCACCACCGCAACTAATCAGTAAGTAGCTCGTACCCCTGTTCTTGCTGATAACATTCACATCGCTCTCGTGCACGGGATCGGTACTGGTGACGCTTCTTCGCCTTTTACTCCGCACACCCCATATTCGAATGCTATGATCAGCCGAACAAGATGCGAAGACAGCAAGTTCTGACGAGCTCCAGGGGTTATCTTTGATACTGGATGTATGAGATGTGAAAGGCTGTGCGAGAGAACTAAACCCAGAAGGCGTCGACGTGGTGAGATATATTTTTGAAATTAACTCAGCATCCGTAAGTAACCTCAGTGCGGACGGGTTCGTTGCCCCTGACGCGGCCCAGTCCGTCCATGCGAACTGACTGTAAAGGCCTGTTTATTTGTCCGTGATTTCTTCCAAGAGTACCCAGGCCTGGCATCAGGCGACTCTATGGCGGTCAAATGCCCCATATGTAAACCTTGCCAGATTCAACCCAAGTTGGAGTGTAGTAGGGTAGCGAGACGCAACCAGGGGCGTGGAGAGTGGAAGGGGCTGAGCACGGACGCGATTGACCCCGCCGTTATGGGGCACAGAGCGAACTTCCAGAATGGCATCTTCATCTAGGGCGTCGCCCTCGCCATCCGCAGTTATCAGAGTCAAATACGGCATGAAAGCCCTGATGTTGACAACGAGATCATCTTGAAAATAGATAACGAGTTGTTTTGACCAGCTTTGGCGCCTTGCGGTCTGGCGACGACATGAACAGTTACAGGATATCTCTGTCGTTCGTCGCCAAGGCTATCCCGTAAGATATCGAAGGGCGGATTCGGATCCATTGAATGACGTATGACGTAGCATCTGGTTCTAATATTTCGTCAGCGTCTTCGAACTCGTCGATACCGTCGAGAGAGGATAGTCTGCGTTGGCCAGTGGATCGAATGATGGGCCTATCGCAGAGGCCTGGCCATTTTGACATGCTGGGTGGGTCAAATATGCAAATTACACTCACTTCGAGCGCATGCGCGACGACGAGTGACTACTTTTTTTCTACACGTGTCGTGATTTGTTTTTGGCAGAGTCTGAGCAAGGGCGATGAGAACAGCCGGGAGTCTGGGTTAACCCCAAAACGAGCTGACGCTTTGAATGGAAGCCAGGCCTGGATTAGTGTAAGTGATGATGTGGGAAGGGAATTCGGGCCAGAAACCTCATCCTTGTGACTTGGGCTCTGAATCAACGGTGCCAGGGGTCCTGTAGCGACTGGAGTATCCCTTCACCGCCTCAGGCTTCATCCTTTCCTATCCAAGACCACACCAGTCCGTTCAACGTCGTGGCATTGTCAACCTGTTCTACACCTCCCACCGTTATCATTTATTTCTTCCTAATCACCCATGCCATACTGTCATCATGATCATCGTCTATTATTGTCAGTGCCGTTTAAGCCAGAACCAGTCGAATCTGTTTCGAAAGTTAATCCCTTTTAACAACGTCACAGCGGACACATCTCAGGTGGCACATGGCGAAAGCGCGGGGAACTTGGCTGTGGTTTGCACTGCATATGTATACGTTTGTGGATCTGAGTTATAGATCCACGTGCTGTGAAGCAGGCTCGGCACATTCAAATGTGTGCGGAAGCCTCACTTTGAAGAGCCCACCTCATTTTCTCCACCCGTCCAAGTCTATTGTCGATTGCGCTGCCAATAGCGTCATGTGCAAGAGGCGCTTTAAGCCAAACCCAGCTGACATTGTTATTATGTGAGTATTCTCGTCCACGGTGGTTATCATCACTGCCTGAACCGAATCTGCGAATCAGTGTTATTGGGCCAGCGGGCTCCGGGAAGTCTAATGTGAGTAGGTTCGTGATATCCTGGTCATTGAATTCTTAAGTTGAGAATGATCAGTTTATCAACAAACTCACCGGCAATGCCGAGAAGCCCAAAGCAAGTAACCTAAAGCCCGACACCCCCGCCATCGATGCTAATCAACGAGATGGCAGGACCTTAAGAGTAATTGCTAAGTGGCTCCTACAAAAGTACGTCATCCTTCAAATACATGTTTTTAACCCCCCTCTTGACATACTCAAAGGTATCCAGGTGGCTCCGTAGTCAAAATTGCCTGGACACTCTACCTCCACAAAATCACTGACAACCGTGCATCCGATTCTGCTAACAAAAATCTCCGGACATTTGGTCAGCTTTGTGGAGGTCTACCCCAATGCCGAATGCGCCTAGTCATGACCATGTGTGACATTGTGAGCAACCAAGCTGTGGCGACACGAAGGGAGACCGAGCTCACAAGCGAGTTTTGGCAAGAGCTGATGGTTGAGGGTGCCACCGCCCACAAGTTCTACAATACACGCGATTCCGCAGAGGGAATCATAAATGGTCTTCTAGATATGCAGAACGCTCAAACTTTGGCCTAGAGTTCACAGGAGGACACGGTGTATTCTCCTGTGACTGCCCTAGACAAAAATCTTGCGTAGCAAGTCTGAATCGTTCGTTTCTCACTTGTATGCATTCTGAACGAAAGCTGTGTTTACCGAGAGCCTTGGATAATGATTAGTTCCTTACTTATGTTTCATCAGTTTTACTATTTGGTACCGCAAGTCTCGTTCATATCCACGATTCAGTAATGGTCTGTCCCACGGGCATCCGCAGCTCATACTTGTTTTCCTGGCCAGGCCTAGCCATCAGCTTACCGGCTGGGCAAGCGATTGGTTTGCAATCACCGGACTAGGTGTTTACCAGTGTATCAATTCGTGTTCGCATCCTGTCCAACTTCCCGCGGTATTCTGGCACTGCATCGTTAACGCGGTCACGGTCTTGATGTCGTAAAGTTGGAGTCTCCTCAGGCTCATGCAAGACTTTTCTCAACCTTCCAAGTTACTGCTGTCGCGAACCCACCAGTATAAGTGTCGTCGGTGGCCTCATTCTCTCATCTATCTCATCGTCTTCGGTTAACTCACCTATCGGCCTGTCCCTGCCATGCCAAATCACTCGTTCCACTGGCAGTACGCACGTGCCTGCTCAAGCCTCAAAGGCGCTGTACACGCGCATGGTAGTGAGGCTTAGCGTTTTCACGCGACTGTGGATGAATGGTTATCCGTTCCTTCCTAACCGTCCCTGGGCGATAATATCAGCTGTTATGACGATCATCGCCTACCCTTTAGGCTGGAACCAATCATCTTTGGATTGAAATAGTCAAACCCTTTCAACAGCTCCATGCCCAGCAGTGGCACGCGGCGAACGCGAGGGGAATGGATTGTGGGTTGCACGGCAACTTCATATACGTTTATGGAATCAGAGTCATAGATCCACAAGTTATGAAACAGGCTCGAGCACAGGCAGATGTATACGGAAGCCTAACTTTGGAGAGCCCACTCCAATTTCTCCACCCGTCCACGTCTACTGTCGATCGCTTTTCCAAGGGCATCATGTTCGGAGAGCGTTTCAAGCCAGACCCAGCCGACTTTGTTATTATGTGGGTATTCTCATCCAGGGTCATTGTCACCGTCTGAACCAATTTTGCAAAATAGCGTTATGGGGCAAACGGGATGCGGGAAAACTAATGTGAGTGGGTTCGTGGTATCCTGGACATAGAAATCTCAGATTAAGGATGATCAGTTCATCAACAAACTCACGGGGAATGCTGAGCAGCAAAAAGCCAGTGGGCTCAGGTCCGATACCCAGTATGTCACCCCACACCCTATCTTGTACCGGGGTTTCCGTGTTGTGTTGGTCGACACGCCTGGTTTCGATTATACCTATCGGCAAGATAACGAGATCTTGAGGGTAATTGCCGACTGGCTCACAAAAAAGTGCGTCATGTTCTGAACATTCTGAACCGTCCCGAGCCTCAAAACGTATGAACTCCTTGAAAAGGTATCCAGACGGCACGACGCTCAAAATCGCTGGGATAATCTACACCCACAGAATCACGGACAATCATATGTCTGGTTCTGCTTTCAAAACTCTCCAGATGTTTGGCCGGCTTTGCGGCAATGTACCCCTACGCCGAACAAGTCTAGTCACGACCATGTGGGACAAAGTGAGGGACCCAGCTGTGGCAACACAAAGGGAGACCGAGCTCAAAAGCGACTTTTGGCGGATACTGATAGATGGAGGCGCCACCGCTCACAAGTTCTACAACACACCCGAGTCTGCGCAGGATGTCATAGATCGTCTTCTAAATATGGGAAACGATGGCGACGAGCTGCTCCTGCAGAAAGAGCTTGTCGAACAGCAGAAGCGTCTTAGCGAGACGGAGGCAGGCAAGGTTCTATACAATCGGCGCCAGGAGCTCCTTGTAGATCAGAGGAAGATGCTTAAGGAGTTCGCAGAGAAGGCAAAGCTGCACAACAATCCATCTTTGGCGAAGAGTCACCAGGAGGAACACGATAGGGTCGACGCGCAACTGCAAAAGTCGTTCGAATAGCCTGAGATGAAGGAGATGAAGATCCCACTGGCGTATTCAACTTCCGTGGCTGTTTCAAGTTGGACGAGAATCCCGTGCAGTAGGTCCGGTTCCTTGTCTCACTTCCATGTACTAGTTCTGATCGAATTCTGTCCGTTACAGAACGCCTTTGATCAGGGTTATGTTTGGCTCTTCATGCTTTGTTAGCTTTGCTACTCGGTCATCTTCCACTCACTATAGGTTCCGCCGATCTTGTTTTACATCCACGATTCCGTCAGTCTGTACTCACACTTCTGTACCTCATACTACGTCTGTTCCTGACTATTCCTGGCCATCACTGGCAGTTTGCTTGCGACGCTGGACAAGCAAGATTGGTTCAAATGGTCCATCCAATATAATTGTGCAATTTCGTGGAAATGAACTTTCTGTTGGACGCTTGAGTATCCTTGCTACGAGTAGTGCTGGTTGTAAACTCTGCTCAAGCCAGTAAGCCGTGCACGCCGGTACTATGTGATTGTGACGCGCCTGCAGTTCGGCACCCCTCGAAATCCGATCTCACGAGATGTCGCCCGTCGGCGTCTATGCGAGAGTCACACTCCAAGCTTCAACTCGAGCAAAACCCCGAGAAGCCAGGTCCTATTCTCAACTACAACGGTGTTTTGTTGTAGAGTTGCAGATCACGACCGCTTCAAAAACATGGTATCCTCGTACACCACTGATGGAAAGCTCCTACAAGTGTCAGGAAATGGACAAGTGCAAGTCATGGCTGAGCTTCACGGTTCAATGTCTACTCGCCTGACTTCTATGCCCTAGAGAGTGCACAAACGTCCAATTGGCACGAGCAGCAACATTAGTACATAATAGGTCCATATGAAGACGTACATGATCGATCCAGCCGTCAGTGATCTGCGCTTTGAGCTCTGTCAGACCAAAGAGCAGCACCACGTAGAACAGGATAGAATAGTAAGTTCCTCCACCACCAGGAAGGTGATGGGATTGCATACTTCCAGCGTGTCCCCACGCACGGAGCCCAACGTCGTGTATGCGTCTTGCGAAACAGAACAGTAAGCGACAACCAAGCGCCGGCGGCTGGGTTTGCTTCCGACTCACCGTGCTCTGTGTCCACCCAATTGAAGAGTTTACTAGTACCTCTGTATGCTACAATATCTACCTGGATACTGGACATTGACGAAACATTGCAAGATGAGCGGGTCAAGATGTCCGTTACGCCTGGCGGTGCGGAAAAAGGGTAGAGGATTCCCCCAGTGTGGGATCATGACGGATCATGGAGTGATGAGTCCTGGCAGAAATGTGATTACTGGCACGCACGAGCTCACTTTACGTGGCGGTAAAAGTGAAGATAACTTGAATAGCGCCTCTACGTTTGCATCGCAAGCGTACAAGGAATCTGGAAGGGAAGTCACAAATATTCAAAGCTTGCCTGAGACGCTCGATTCGCCACTGCAGGGTCTGGACGGGTTGCGAACACGTACGAAAGCGTCCAAGTATGCGGAACATGTTGGCCCACTCATCCGAGTCTGGAGTGCACTTCATGACCCTACCGCTTGGCCCGTGGGCTGTTGCGTGAACTTGTCCACCAATCAGGGTCCCAGTGGCAGAGCTTCTCAAAGGTCGATAAAAAAGGCAATTAGCCTGTCGAATACGCGCGCCGGTCCTTAATGGCGACGGGTATTCTCAAGCGTATGCAGGCTCAAATTCAGCCTGCCAGCACTGGCCATGACGACTTCAAGCGGAATTGCTTGGCTGAGCGGCCAAAGCAGAGATGCGACCGGGCGCGATGGATGGCCGGCGGCCGCGAATTACCCCACCAAACAAGTCGCCGGTATGCAATCCCATTCCCACTGTTCTTGTATAGCCTCGGCCGATCCATGGACGTGGATGATGCAGCCTGGGCCAGCCGGATTCATCAAGGGGCTGTGATTATGATTATGTCTTTGACCATGACGCACCACCCTCCACTTACAAGCACGAGGCTGACCTCGTGTCGTGCGGTTCGCGGTGGCAGCCCTTTTCCAAGATGAAATTGCCCCTTCCCTGGTTCACGATTTCCTACTGCTACCGCCCTGCAACCAGCGCTTATCAGATCCATCGAGAAGTTGATAATCGCGTCTTCCATTCCGCACCCTCCAATTACAAACACGAAGGCAACCTCGCATCGTGCGGTTCGTAGTTGCAGCCCTTTTCCAGGACGAAATTTCCCCTGGTTCACGATTGCCTGCTACCGTCATGCAGCAAGGGTTCACCGAATCCATCGAGAAGTCGATAGTCGTGTCTCCCACTCCCTATCCTCTAATTACAAGCACGAAGACGACCTCGCGTCGTGCAGTTCCTGGTGGCAACCCTTTTCCAACTTGAAAATACCCCTTCCCTGGTTTATGACTCCCCACAACAGTCCCGTGCTTATTCCACTACACGATGCTAGCGCGAGGACTTTGCGCTGCTCTCCAATTCAAACTCACACTCATGCAGCTCGCGGCTGTGAATTTTGAGACCCCCACAATGCGGCTAATACATTTTGCTCATTTCGACGATTTACTTCTGCTTGACTTTAAAGGGCAGCTTTCCCTCTTCTCGCAGACCAGCTACACAAGTTTCCCCTGCACTGCAGACCTTGCTCTTTAACTCTCATAACTCAAGTCACGATGTCGCGTGCGTCTCCTCCAAAGGTTTGATGCTATACAAACCTATCGCTCATCGCAGATACCCCTACTACCCATGACATTGTTCTTTGTCATGGAGTGATGGGCTTCGGCAGCGTCGGACCTGTCGACTACTTTAACGGCGTAGCGGATGATTTGAAGCTCCTAGGCTGCACAGTATTTGTGCCGGAGGTTAGCATGGTAGAGGGCATCGAGACGAGGACCGAGCAGCTCCACGCGCAAATCGACTC
>JBBPSA010000167.1:0-14168 GCA_038093355.1 Boletus calvinii | reverse complement strand
CCGCCCCTTGTTGGCGACTTGGAGAAAGACATCGAGTTCCATCGCGCGGCTGCAGACCAAAGCGACGTTCTCGCGGTCGGACCCACGACGGCAACAGCAGTGATGGAGAGCGACAGTGCATTCGTTGCCCCGGAAGGCGTGTACTCGGTCACAGAAGAGCACAAGCCGCCCCTCGTACCAGCACCGTCCAACACCACTCAGCTACATCCCACACGGCTCTCCACTGTCATTGTCCACTTCAATCCCTCGAAACATGCGAGCTCGCCGGGTTTCGCGCAGTTGCTCGGTGCAAACCTCAACAAGGATTCGCGCAGAGACAAAGAGCGGGAGAGAGAAAAGGACAGGGACAAGGAGAAACAGCTTCCGGAAAATCGCAGTTTGTCGTCCAGCGACACCCCAGATGACACCCTCACCTTGCCGGATGCAACATCGCCCCAGACGACCATCGTGCAAGATTTAATCACGCCCCAGGAACCCCACCACATGCTCTTCGCGCACCCATCCGTCTCGGGAAAGAAGAAACCCACTTCTTCCAAGCCCAAGCATAACATACGCACCACTTCATCTACTTTCATAACACGCATGCAGAGCGTCGAGGGATTGAATAAGATTATTGCCAGCAAACAGGGTGAGGTGACGTTCATGTTCTACAACTCTGGTAAGACCTTCCTCTGGTATGAAGTGGGTGCGAAAGCCAAGGTATGCCCACGCGTTATAAACTCGGTCTACACCATTGCTAATGATCAATCAACAGGAGCCGCTTACAAGGATCAGTTTTTCCGCGTTTCCAACCTGCCATGACGTGAACATCCTTACTGCTTCGCCTGAGAGACTCGATGTTGTCATTGGATTTAATACTGGTGACCTCGTCTGGTTTGGTGTGTCATAACTTGATATTCTCGGAAGATTTCCACTAAAGGTGCTTTCTCATAGACCCTATAGCGAGTCGATACGGTCGTCTTAACAAACAGGTGTGATTACCGGCTAGACTGCACCGTTCGTCACTCAAGTTGCTTTCGAGGGTTCCATTTCATCCTCCCCTTGTACTGCAGTGCGCTGGGTTCCCGCATCGTCCACCCTCTTCCTCGTGTCCCATGCAGATGGCACGATAATTGTTTATGACAAGGAACGAGATGATGGAGTATTCAATGTCCCAGTCCCCACCATTCAAACATTAACCCCGTCCTTCCCGCAACCCAATTCACATTCGTCTCAGAACCAGTCACAACTAGCAGCGGAGTGGGATCCGCTAACGACCATGTACGTCACTGTGCCGCCATGGCATCCCGAAGCCAATACGGGTGGGGGTATTAAAGCAGATAAGGGGGTTGCCAAAAATCCCGTGAGTCATTGGAGGCTGAGCAAACGCGCTGTTGTGGGTGCGTTCTTCGTCCATAAACTTGGGAACATGTTGAACCTTCCATATTTAGATTTTGCATTCTCTCCCGACGTCAAACATGTCGCCGCCATATCAGAGGATGGCTGTCTAAGAGTGATCGACGCATTTGCTGAACAGTGAGTGGTTTACTTTCCGTATCCATCTCCCCTGACAAAACTTCCCAGACTTGTTGATTGTTATGCGTCATACTTCGGCGCATTGACCTCGGTGGCGTGGTCGCCCGACGGCCGGCTCATCCTGGTATAGTATTTCTTTCGTGTCGCGATCGCTCCTCTTACTTGGAAATTGTCTCGCAGACAGGTGGACAAGATGACCTTTTGACAATATTTTCACCATGGGAACAGCGTGTGGTCGCTAGGTGTCAAGGACACTCATCTTTTGTGTCCGCAGTGGCATTTGATGCACTGAGATGTGACGGGCGGACATATCGATTTGGCAGCGTTGGAGAGGACAACAAATTGATTCTGGTCTGCCTGTGTCCATGTTGAATTAGCAAGTCCTGATCCAACCTCATCGTTACAGTGGGATTTTTCCAGTGGTGCGTTACACAGACCAAAACTTCAACATGGCCATCACCCCCGTGTTTCAATGGCGTCCAGTGTCTCATTGGCTGCGGCATATCGTCGTGGGACTGGCTCAACCACTCAACTTTCAACACCTAGATATCATCCTGCACCATCCAGAAATGAGGTATCTGCAGTTCAACCAGTTTTGGTATGCTATCGGCTATCACTTCATCTTCGTTTTCTCACTGAACTTGCGCTTTACTCAGGTGAAACACATCGAGGCTGATATGCTAGGTTGCCTTACTTTCCTCCCTCGTGCGCTACTCACGGCAACAAAATACGGTCACGTGAGGATGTGGGTCCGGCCACTAGTGACACCTGGGAACCCGCGTCGACGAATGCACGGAAGACAGCCGCTCTCAATATCGGACCTGCAGGATGTGGTTTAAGTATTGAACTTCATGCGAGACGGAGGGATGCAAGAGTTAAATTATCAGTATGTTGTGAATGTACCCAGGACCTTCGTTCAAGTTAAGTTGTGGTTCATGTATGGTGAGATCAGCTCTGGCTGCTCGACGTGACCATTTTGCTTCATGGTGGTCACAAGCCCCTGTTGAAGGAAATACAATTAAATTGCTCATCATGCATAAGAAAATTCGGTAATGCGTAATACCAAAACCTAGTAATTTTAGTCAACAGTGTACGAAATCCTAATACACACCACTTAAGAGCAAGCCCACTGTAAGGTGCATTCAACTCAAGGAGACCGGGGTCAGTGCAATTGTTTGAATTGCTACAGTGCGTGTCAATGAAGGCAAAGTCCACGACAAAGTGATTTGAATTCAGGCTGAGCACCTCATGGATAGGTAGCAGGTGCGATGAAGAAAACGTTGGTGTGAACCATAGAACGACAAACAGTTTCTCACATGACAGTAACTTGAACGGCCCATCTTTCGATCCACCCCCGACGCACAAGCGCAGCCTCAAGGGCCACTAGGAACATCTCCCGACGCCATGCTTTAATACCCAGGATCTTCACCCACGTATCGCGGATCTTCTGCCCTACAGAGAACGACTTGTACACCTGACGAAGCGTATATTCGTAGTCAACCGAAACGTTTGAAAGTGAGTTGATAACCAGGTTGGGGCCATATGATGCCCTAAGCTGTTTGAGGACGGAAACGAGGGGTCGTGGCCGGCGACGAGAACGTTCGGAGATCATGAACGGAACTGCAGAAAGAATTTGCGCCGTGCTTAATATCCGGAGAGATGGGGAAAAGGTCGTAAATTCCAATGTCGCTTTACTACCCGCGCTTAAGAAGGGAATTGTGCCGTGAGGAAGACAGTCGGCACAGAGGAAAGGGCACGAAATCGACGAAGGTAAAGCAAATGGACTTGAGGATAGATCCAGAGGAGTCGAGTTGACTGTGGGTATATTGCGGTGTAGCCGATCAGACAGCCCTAGGGGACTCGGCGATGAATAATCTGGGATGCGGGACTGAACCGCCGCATATACGTACCTGACTTGGACTGTCCGGTGGGTGCCTCGTGTGTAACTAGATATTTCGCAGATAATGGATGATACGAACCTTGGCAAGTATCCACCACCGGAAAAACTCGATCCACCACTTCCACCCAATATTTATGCGTATGGTATGCCCATTTGTAGTTGCCCCCGAACCTATGAGATTTGCTAAGTCGCTGCTTGGGTTGCGAAACTCTACGACGCCGTTGATCGTATCCTTGATGATCACTTCAAGGGGTATGTTAATATGTGAACGGAGAACGCTCGCAAGCTCGATGTAGCGGCTCGGCCAGAGTGAACAAGTTGGTACTACGACGGTGACGAGAGCTTGAAGAGCAGCCCTGGTATGAATGTGGTCTTCCTTCAAGTTCCGAGGTCGCGAAGATGCCAAGAAGTATATAGATATGAGGATGAGAAAGAGACAGCATGACAGGACTAGCGCAGGGTGACTCGGAAGACCGCCCCAAGAGAAGGCGAGCCGCGGTGGGAGACTATGAAGACCAGAGCGATGTACTTTGTCGTTCAAGATCTCCCAGAATGTGATATTGATATCACTCCCTGTCGTCATACTCGAAGACTCGAAGCGGTGGGTTTTGAGAAGTTGTTCAGGCTGAGTTCTGATAGAGCGTGAACCACTGACATCTTCAAGTTGATAATCGTCGCTCGAAATTTAAACCACGTCAATAGTTTGGACAGGTCACAGTGGACAAAATAAGTATCTATAATAGACAAAACTTACAAGCCTGGACGTCGTATAAGTGAGGTTTGAGAATCCCTATGATCAAGACACACGCAAGAGAAAAAAAAGCCGACGCCAGCAGGATTCGAACCTGCGCACTCGAAGAGTAACAGATGTCGCATGCCGTTCGAATCTGTCGCCGTAACCACTTGGCTATAGCGCCCTCTGGATTCTCACACAGTAGTGAGCTCATTGACAGCGGAGCGTGGGACAACCTCCACTTTCGGTGACAGCCTAGTCAGGCTTCAAGAAAGCTCCATTTACATAAACCAGTTCCCGCCTTCAACTTCCCTCTCGTTCAAGAGAATACTGTAGTCATGGATTGGTGTGTTCTTGTCATTGTCCAGTTTTTCAGTGTTGACGTGACTCTCGCTATTAGTCTGGAACTCAATGTTCGGCAACGCATTCTATCCGACCTGGCCGCGCTCGAGCCAGACACCGACGATGACTTCTTGAGTGCCCGACATCTCATTCAGTCTAAAGCTCGATTACCTCTACAGCACACTGTCAAGTCAAGTAGCGGGACAAAAGAGAGCAACAGGATATACATGGTATGTTCCACGACCATTGCGTTTTATTCCTCCAACTACTGATTGCCTTACAAGACGGAAGCGCGGGCGCACTGTAACATCGCATTTGGAGAAATGGTTGTAAACCTTCCCGAGAAACATGTTCGAGACGAAGTTGATTCACTTATCGCGGTTCTTGTTGGCGTCTTGGATGATGCGCCTCACACTGATTACGACCAATCCCTGTCCTGGGACGGTGGGGATGCTCGTCATTGTATTATTCTATTCTGATCCTCCCTTTATAGAATGGGCACTCCCGGATCAACTTGTTTACTCTACTGTTTCTGCTATTCTACGAGTTTGCTCTATTCATCCGGATCGAGTGGACCACGCGGTCGATACTATCCTTCGGTTCATTACTCAAGTGGTACAGGAGCTGCCGATAGCAAGCCGTGAGTGTTCTCGAGTGTTCTTAGCGTGATATCCCTGATTTGTATCCGATCCGTCAGCACTCGAGGTCCTGACGCAGCTAACTCCCTCTGTCCATGGCCTCTACCGCGCCATCACCTCAATGCTCTTTCCTTGGACGGTAACTCAATGGCAACTTTTATCCCATGCTCTTTCTGGCTTAGTCCAGGATCCCATTCTTGAATGCATAAACCGACTCCTCCTTGATATTCATCAAGAAGCAGAGACAAATCCAGACTCATCTGAGATTTTTTTCTTTTGTCATACCTTCATCACACGCTATATCAACTTCGGAAGACCCCTAAGCGGATATTTCATCGTATGCTGTGTCATGGAGTTGCAATGGACTGTACTCGCTCAAGCTCTTGCTGCGGTTTCGGCGGAGGGTGTCCAGTATCGAGGGCCGTTGAAGGAAGCTGCTGCTGCTAACAAGGCTTGGTTGAGTCTGATGAAAAGGGCCGCGAAGAAGTTGCTTATGGAGGACGGAGCTACGAAAGACACCTTGGATTCAACTATGAGAGGGTCCTTGCAGTGCTTCAAAGATCTTTTAGTGCAAATACAGGATATGGATATCGAACCTCCCATTGATACATATGCATGGGAAACGATGTCTGAAAGCTTGGTGAGTTTCATTTTTGCCAACAGTACGCGTAGATGTACTTACCACAATTTACAGAAATTAGCATCTATATGTTCGGTTGCTTTGGGAGAACTTGACCCTGACCTTTATGCGTGTCTTGGTCTACTTCTGAGCGACAAGACCCCAATAATGGATAACTTGGTTCAGGAGGCAGCTCTCAAAGCAATGACTGTGCTTGTCCAGAGCTTTCCAGAAATTGCGAAGGAGCTAGTGCACCACCTACGTCGTTTCGTGACCTCTCCTCTTCCGATATTCGAATTTGCTTTCAATACCGAGAAACGCTCTCCGCCACCACTTACAGCCGCAGCAAAATGCTTTGGTCTGTGCATCAAGGTGGGATTCCTGTTCAAGACCATGAAAAATTGCTGACAGATGTCATTGGAAAGCTGGCACCAGGAGAAGATTCTATCATGTCTAACATGTATTCTCTCTTAAACTACATTGCTGCAACGAGCCAAGAAATTTTCGAGTCTTCGTCACAGCAGCAGCTTTTGCATAATCCGTTGTACACACCACCTTTGTCGGCTTCCACTGATCGGCTCACTTTTCAGAGCGAGGATGTGGGTCTTCGAGGTCGTACAGATGAGGAAAAACGACTTATTGGCATCACTACAATATCTATTGTGACGCGGCTTGCTCTGGAATTCGACAAGGAAGAGGTGACGAAACTTACAATTTCTATGTTGTTGCAAAGGCTCCGTACGGCGGAACCCACGGTCGAGGCAGCTATTGCATACAACTTGGTGGACTTAGCCTTGGTTGCTCCTGAGGATGCCTTCGTGGATATCATTCGTGCATTTTCGGCTATCAATCGCACAGCAAATCCAGAAGATCCCAGATTCTCTAATAATATGGTGAGTTAAGTTATTCTGCGAGAACTCGCGGTACCCATATCTATTGGCATGACTAGGTATTGGCAGCACAAACCAGACTTGCTCGAGAAATCGACAGACGGCCTGATCTTTATGATGTGTATTTGGAGGAGCTCCTCACCCTCTTCTCTGACAAAGGCGTAGCGATTCAGAATGCTGCTGCTGCGGGACACAATGGGAAGGTCGGCTGTTGTCTTCCGTCCGCTGACACTTACTAACGAAGAAGAAATTTGCCAGACAGAGGAGATGATAGAACAGCTTGCCTCACTTCTTCTTCCCATCGAAGCTCTGTTGGATCACGCTGACTTCACACCTCACCTCCATCCAACCTCCGAGCTGACCAACCTATTCCGAAACCTGTGGTTTTTGTGTCTTCTTTTTCGTTTTACTACTTCTGGGGAGGAGGAGAGAGAGAAGAGTGCCATGACATGGCTGTTACCTGCACTTGCAAGGATTTCAATAAAGACGCCATGTTTAGTCCTCGAGAACGTATCGGACGCGGTAAGTGATTTGGAGTATCGCACGGTTGTAAGGCACGAGTATGCCAACTCAGTATGTTTTTTTCCTCCCCCGTGGCGTTAAAGTGCTGATCAACTACAAGGTCTTGGCGAAGCACCGTGCTTATCTTATGCGCCGTGTTTCCTCGAGCGCGAGTGACTTGCGATCATTAACAACTGGTCAAGTCATTTTCTTGTTGACGATGCATGACGTAGAGACAATGCGCTCTGCGGCCGGGCTTCCCTCCTCCTTAGTTTCATACTTCACCAATTCAAGTATGAACAAACAAAATGGTCTGAATGTTTGCATGGATGCTGTCGCCGACAGTGTATGCTTTCCTTTGCATTTGGCGCTGGCAGAAGCTGATGGAGTAAACAGGTAATCAGAGGGTGCAGTGTTGACCTGAACACCCAGGCTGCGGAGCAAGCACTTCCACATCACCTTTCCTCAGAACTATGCAATTTGCTTGTGGCCAGTACCCACCGCATCTCGCGTGCTCGTGAGGTCGCGTCGAGGTACCTCAATCGTTTGATTACCTCATTCCCGTCGTTGATGTGTGACGCAACACTCGTCTACGCTATTCTCGAGTGTCTCACTCTCCTGAGACGTGCATGTGAGAACGAATACCTCGACGAGGTTTGTGTCATTCCTTGACCAAAAGTTTTGCACTCACATTGTCGCTGTAGTGCAATCCTATATATGAATTCCACTCCGAACGCACGGGAATCCGTTTACAGTTGACAGACGATTACGGCGTCAGAAACGATATTCTCCTGCAGTTGCAACGACACGCAAGCAACTGGTTCGAGCTTGCTTTGAGCCGCGCCCCGATAGAGCTGCAATCAACTCTCCAGGTTCTTTTCCTCGAATTCCGACGCGAAAAACCAAGTATAATGCCCTCTTAACAGAAATACCTTGCTGCGACACAGTCCCTCGTCGGCTCAGACACATCGGAACTGGGCGCATCTATGGCAGAAAGATTTGCCAAAGCCTTCGGGCCACCACATCGACAATTAAGTAAGCGATGCCGCTATCAGAACCCGGCTTTCTGACGTCTTTCAGCTTCACTTCGTTCCCTATCTAGCTGGGAATATGATCGTGCAAAAGTACTTGCTAGCCAGCTCGCTAGTAAAAGCTACTTTGCAGGTGAAGCCGCAGGCCTGCGGCTTGCTAGTCGAAAAGGCAGGTGGAGTCGTACAAACGAGGGAGTGGCTCATTCACGTTGAAATGCAGCGCAAGACGTTTTGGACAAGGTCCCGCCGCAAAACGCGACTCTCACCGACATCTTGGCACTGAAGAAAAAGATGGAGGATACTATGAATGCCATCTTGGGGAAGACTAGTACATTGACAGTCCAGGACCTTAAGCGCCTGCTGTTTCGTTGCGCGGCGACTGTAATAGCTCTGGATAAGGTATATGCTAATGTTATCGTGTTGGAAATGTGGCTGATTGTTGGCAGTGCGAATATACTCTCCTGCATTATCTCGTTACTCTGCCATTCGAGGTGTTCACACCATCTGCCATAGCCGCTGGCATTGAAGTTTGGACGTGGGTTATAGCGGAAAAGCCAGTTGCCGAAGTTGTCCTGATAAGCGAGATTTTGGCGGCTTGGTTTGCCACTGTAAGAGACAGGAAGGGACTTTTTTCACAATGCCTAAAGTCAGTCGGGATTTTTAACTAGATTCCCGTAACACCGATCTCACGTCTCCTACAGCTACGATGATCCATTCTACCACCCAATACGATACAGCCCCACAGACAAAGAAGAAATCGATCGTGCAACCACTCATGCCCGACGTCTTTTTCTTCCACACACCCTTATCCTGCAAATGCTATTCAGTCGGCTGCAAGCTGCTCGTTATCGTCGATCAACAGTTATATTTCTCATGCAAAAGCTAGTCTTACGGTCCACCCACGCCCACAAGCTGTTCAGGTGGGGGTTACACATAAGATCGCGCTGGATTCTCCACTGACTCTACTTCAGCACCCACCCCCTTGCCCGCGAACTGCGCTATTCCTTCCTTTTGTTTGGTTTTGAAACATTGAAGAGTTCGAATTTAGATGTCTTCTCTGAGTGTACGATGCGCGAAAGCCTATATCGTACAGCATACGCGTGGTTTGCGGTTCGGCCCCAGTAAGCGGCTCTGTATATCTGATATTTTAGTTGCTGAGTGTCCATAAGATGGTCATTTGGGGCGAATCGTGTTCAAGTGATTGCCGATATCAAAATCCTCTCGGAATTCATCGGGCATCTTCAAACTGACTCAATCCGAGCTCTTCTTTCGTTGTCCAGCCTACCCCCTACTCAGTCAATCACAAAGAACTCACGTGTGTGCAAACTTTCACCTTACATTGTCAGACTAACTCCCAATAGTCTACACAACCCGCTTGAAAAATATCAATCATCCGCTCCGACTACTCGTGGAAAATGAGATATATCGCCTCACAGTTTGGGCCAATCCTACAAATGACACAAATAGGGGTCATGATCACCCTGGGACCATTGAACGAACGATACCGGAGGTGAGACCGAGCCCAAATCGTGTTCGGGCATCTAATTCATGCCTGGATAGAGCAACTGGCCCGTGGTAGCACGCAGTGTGTGGGAGATTGATCCAGCTATAGCCATCCATATGATGGAACGTTTCAAAAGTCCCGCGGCGTACGCCGAGGTTCAGAGGCTTGTTCGCGCGAACCCTGTTGTCGTTATGCATGCCCCTGAAGGTCTTCGCTACCTGATCGATGATACCACCCGGTTAAATCAGAGGAGAGAACTGAAGGTCTTGCGTTTTTTCGTGCGAGTCCTAGCGCTAAACTGATAACGCTTGGTAGCACATCCTACTTTGGGCCCCTGTCCCACCGGTAATCGCTGTCACGTTTTTTGAGAAAAAACACAACAATGATCCTTACTTGCTCCAATACGCCCACCGTGTTCTCAAGGAACACCCAATCGACTTGACATTTTTCTTCGTTCCGCAGATTGTCCAAGCACTACGTTTCGACGACCTCGGTGAGCTCGTTCTATATGATAGAGGGTTACAAAATGAAACATATTCGTAGGCTATATTGCCGGATTCATTCTTGAAACTGCGATGATATCCCAGCTGTTCTGTCATCAAATTATTTGGAATATGAGGGCCAACTGTTACAAGGACGACGCAGCTGAAATGGTACGTCCAGGAGGCTTAGTAAAAAGCAATGTTTGAAGGTCAACTGTTTCTAGGAGGATCCCATGAAACCAGTCCTTGATAAGATGACCAAACTAGTTGTCGATTCACTGTCAGGGGAAGCGAGGTCATTTTATGACCGAGAATTCAGATTCTTCCAGGAGGTTACGTCGATATCAGGCAAGTTAAGGCCGTATATAAAGAGATCCAAACCCGAAAAGAAGGTAACTTTCTTCTTTATTCTCGCTCCACATAATCCAACACTTTCCCAGGCAAAGATTGATGAAGAGATGGCCAAAATTTGTGTCGATGTTGGCGTTTACCTTCCCAGTAACCCAGATGGGAAAGTTGTCGACATCGACAAACTATCTGGCCGCCCGTTACAAAGCCATGCAAAGGTTAATTTCTCTCTCGAAATGATAAAGAAAACTAAAACATCCATTCTCTTAGGCTCCTTTCATGGCTACATTCAAAGTGAGGAAGGAACGCATCGTAATAGAAACGGACCCCGAGGCCTTACTGGACGCTTCCGGCATCGAGAAACATGAAGAGTTCGACGTTTGGCAGCAAGCTATTTTCAAAGTAGGCGATGACTGTCGCCAGGATGTCCTTGCACTTCAAATTATCGCAATGTTTAAGAACATCTTCACCAGCGTTGGTCTGACCTTGTACCTTTACCCATATAGAGTCACGGCAACCGCTCCTGGGGTAAGGTTTGCATTCTTTGAGTTCATTTGATACGCTGATTGGGCCGTATCAGTGTGGCGTGATCGACGTGGTACCGAATGCCACCTCGCGGGACGAAATGGGTCGCGCCAAAGTCAACGACCTCCTCGATTTTTTCGTTTCCAAATATGGGGGAGAGGAAACCGTCGCCTTTCAGAGAGCTCGGCTTAACTTCATCCAGTCCATGGCAGCGTATTCTGTGGCATGTTATATTTTGCAGATCAAGGACCGACACAATGGCAACATCATGATCGATGCCGAAGGACACATCGTCCATATAGGTTGGTTTCGCTTGAGATGACAATACATACTACTTACCATAGTTGCGTGAAGATTTCGGCTTCCTGTTCGACATAGATAAGCTTGTCCTTTTCTATTTTGCCACAGATGCTGACATAGTTTGGTTCGTAATGTTTACGACCCGGAGTAAGTATTCTCAAATACAAGTCATTCCTATCTCATCCTCGTGCTGTAGGGTGTCAAATTTGAGCCCAGCTCCTTCAAACTCAATCACGAAATGGTCATTCTGATGGGTGGCCGACATTCTCAGGGATATGAACTTTTCCAGCAACTGACCGTCAAGGCCTTCCTTGTTCTACGACCCCATGCAGACCAACTGGTCAGCACAGTGCAACTCATGCTAGGGACTGGTCTGCCCTCTTTCAAGGGGGAAGCAACCATCAAGCGGCTGAAGGACCGGTTTGTTCTTGGATTGAACGAGCGCCAAGCGGCGGACTGGATGATGGGCATCATACGGAACGCACATGAAAATATCAGGAGTACTGCGTATGATGAGTTTCAGCGAGTGAGTCGTTTTTGATTTGCGTAATCTTGCGTCGCTGACCGATTACATAGCTTCAGAACGGTTTGTCCGCACACACACTAGGCAGCCATTGATCCTTACCCTTTTCTCTTGTGCAGGCATACCCTATAAGTGAAGCTGCACGATTTAGACATTCTTGCTTGTGGTACCCAAGATTAGTACTGCTAACCCCTGAGATCCTTGTGCTATCTAGTTCAACTTCCATAGTTCGACGCGCACGTTCTACATCAATATATCAGTGGTTTTCTTTGCAGCACAAGCACTACCTACTTATACTTACGTGCCACTATTACCAGAACGAGAAGGATCTGCGTCTCCCCGAACAGGAAAGACATCCACACTGGAACGCTGGTCGAAGTAATTTTTAGAACTCACCCACGAGCGGTTATCTCACCTCACCCCCTACCGCCATAGTAATGGAATTTTGTATCAGAAACATCGATTTCAAAGCCGATGAATGGGAGGTAACCACAGCGATCGCGGGCCAGGTTCTCCATGTTTGCCCCGGGCTGTTTATCACCGATCCAGGGGAGCGTCTACCCAATTTCAAGGTTCGATTGAACAAGAGCCAAGCGGGAGGAGTACAGAACGATGGCACTGGAACATTCACATTGACCAAATCGCTAGGGAAAAAGTTCAGGCAGCTCAATGAAAAGGGTCAAATTGGCATAGTGGTGAAGGGCAAGAAGCTCAAGTTCTTCCCGAACCCAAACACGATTAAGAACTCCTTGCTCCTTGAACTCGAAAAGGCACCCTTCATTGATCCGGATATTGCGAGAGATCGTGGGCGAAGAATCAACAGCCTCCGCGACCCTTTTCTCGTCGCTCACGTTCAGATTGGTCTGCATTAGCCATTCAGCAGCGTGGATAAGGATGTACTTCTCACCTTCCACTTCCAGGTACCTTCTATCACCCGAAAGGAGCACGCCCACGAGACCCCCGCTCATTCTCGATTGAATGGGATCAAGATCTTCGCAAGCAGAGTATTGGATGGCTCTTCTTCGAGTACGAACATAAATGCCTTCGAGTACAGGTAAGCTCGCTACGGTTACGCTGAGTGACTAGCTTAACCGTACTAGATTGGCGATCAAGCACAAGAGGAGACATTCTACCACGTCATCATTCGATTTGCGAGTATAAACAAGATGGCAATGGGACACGACTTCGGAAACCCTTGTAGGTGACTGTATCATCAATGCGGCCAAGTTGCTACTTACGAGTCACGGGTAGATGTTTGTTTCGATTTATTCACGCCTCCTGTCTTTCAGAAAGAGGAAATATTTCGCCCCCGTTCAGATGAAGAAGGCAAATATCTCCACCGCGTGGGATCTCTGAACGCAGGTCACGAAATCGTTGCTCCCTATGCACATCAACTACGCATCGTGTTATACGACACTAGTGACCACGAATCCGGAGACGTCCTAAAGAGGTTCGATGATTACTGTCGTACCTCCTGTCTCCACCCACCAAAACAAGGTGTGACTATAGACGCTAATGGCCGCCAGAACTTTTTCTGCAAGAAGAGACTCAACGAAATTGCGACGTGGTTGCGGTCCCCGCCTCTGACTTCGAATTGGCGGGTTGCATTTCAGATCGAAGCCCTTCTACACAATGGCGCTGCAAACACGGTGGAACTAATGGAGCTTCGGCCACGCATTGAAAAGCTGATTCGTTGTTCCGGTGATACCGCGGGTGACATCATGCGGCGCTTTGCGGAAATGGCTGCCCGTCGGCCCCTGGGACAGCGTATATTCGAATGTTTCGAGAGCGTCTTAAAGAAAAGCTCTCAGCGTCCACGAACCTCTCCTCCTAGAGGTCGCTTTTTCTGTCACCATGTCACATTCACGCCAACCCGGCTACTCCTGGAAGGGCCAGCTGTGACTCAATCCAATAGAGTCATACGCGAATATGAAGGCTATCAGGATCATTTCCTTCGTGTCGATTTTCGTGACGAAGATCGCCTTCAATACAGGTGGGATCGAGACGTCGACGGCGCATCCTACTTGCAGGAACGTGTGGGTACGCTGCTGAAAAGTGGTTTTGATCTGGCTGGAAGGCATTTCGAGTTCTTGGGGTATTCATCATCAGCTCTCAGGGAACACGCTGTTTGGTACGTCAGCGCGTTTCATCACCCTGAAAAGGGGATGGTGACCGCTCAGAGCATCCGTGATTCCCTTGGAGACTTCAGCGGGGTTATCAAGAGTCCATCCAAGTATGGGGCACGGATGGCGGTGGGTAAACCCCTGCCTCCAATCGCCATTCCTGACGTTCTCTTAGCAAGCTTTTTCCGGAACAG
>JBBPSA010000166.1:0-14186 GCA_038093355.1 Boletus calvinii | reverse complement strand
TACTATTTACAACTCCACTAAGGCTAAGCAAGATTTCCACAGTGGCTGGCAGTGTGCTTCATGCACTGCTGTTGAGGTAAGTATGGAAAGGGTTTTTGAGGTCACTGTACTCCAACATATCTTCATCTCCTTCTCCATTCTCATCTCCACCCTCTATCTCTATTCCCTTCCTTTTTCCTTTTCCTCTATTTCCTCCACTCCAACCTTTATCTCTGCCATCTTCCACATTTCCATTTGTACCCCCACCTGAAGCCTCACCTTCATCCTCTGATCCTCCTTCACTTCCTGGACCTCATTTCCAATACACATCACCTTGTATGCAATTGCCCTGAGGTGGTTGGTCATCCTCTTGAGGAGGTGATCAGATCACACTGCTCATGTCACTGATATGGAACACCACAATTGCTTTTGCCAAAAACCACTTTTCAGAATGCCACAATATGTTCACATTAATGCCATCACTGATCTATGAATACCTTGACTATGAAACCAAAAATAAATACCTATACCATGCCTAACAAAACCAGACACTAAACCAAATTATCAAGGGAGACTCCTGTCACACTCCTCTACTATAGCCAAACTAACAACTGCCACCAAACTTGCCATAACAGCAGACTGAGCCAAGCCCAAAGTCACTCTTCTTTCTGAATACACTGACATTGCTGAAGTCTTCTCAAAAGAAGCAACCAATCATATCTCCCCTTCCAGACCTTATAATCATGAAATAAATCTCAATGAATCTTTTCAACCAAAGATTGGGAAAATATACCCCCTCTCCCCTGAAGAACAGGAAGCAACTGAGGCACTCATACAAGAAAACCTCAATGCTGGAAAGATTCAACCTTCTAATTTCCCCCAAACCACTTCTTTCTTCTTTATCAAAAAAAAAGATGGAAAACTCAGGCCCTGCCAGGACTATTGTTACCTCAATGAACATACCATTCATGATGCATATCCCCTTCCCCTAATCTCAGACCTTGTTGACAAACTCAGAGATGCCAAAAATTTCACCAAATTTGATGAAAGATAGGAATACAATAATGTTCATATTAGGGGTGGTCACCAATGGAAGGCAGCCTTCATCACTCACAAAGGACTGTTTCAACCCACCATCATATTCTTTGGTCTTTGTAACTCCCCTGCCACCTTCCAATGGTTTATAAATGACTTATTCTGGAATATGATTGCCACAGGAGGGCTCATTGTCTATATGGATGACCTTCTTATCTTCTTCCCAAATAAAAAAACTCACCTGGAACAAACCTATTGGGTCTTAAGCAGGATGACAGAACTTGATCTCCATCTCAAACTTGAGAAATGCCAATTTATCATCTCTGAGGTTGAATATCTTGGAATGATTATCAAGGGAAGCTTGCTATGGGCCCAATCAAACTCAATGGAATTACCAAATGGCCAATTCAAAAAAAAGTCAAGGATGTATGCTCCTTTCTTGGCTTTGCCAACTTCTACTGGAGGATCATTTCCAACTATTCCACTGTTGCTTGCCCCCTGCTTGATCTTACCAAGAAAAACCAATGCTAGAATTGGACTCCAGTATGTCAACTGTCCTTTGAGACATTAAAGTAATTCTTACTCTCCAAACCTGTTCTCCATCTCCCTGACTTCTCAAAGCCCTTTGCCATTACCACAGACACCTCCAAATATGCCTCTGGCACCATTCTTCTCCAAACCAACATTAATGGAAATGGACATCTCTGCTTCTATCTCTCACAATCCTTTCTTCCAGCAGAATGAAATTATGACATTTATGATAGGGAACTCCTTGCCATCATCTGTGCCTTAAAAGCATGGTGACACTGCCTTCATGGATTTTCCTTCTCCATACAAGTCTTCACCAACCATAGGAATCCACTTATTTCCACTAACCCCAAAACCTTAACTGACAACAAGCCAGATGGCTTTTAGATCTGTTTGACTTTAATTTGAAAATCATACATACATGTCCCTGGAAAACTCCTCACTGGCCCTGACACACTGTTCCAATGCCCTGATCTCCATCCAGAGAATACAGACAATTTCAAAACCATCCTCCTCCATAACTCTCTTTTCATAAATCTCATCAATACACAGTTACACAGCCTGATCTTATCCACATCCACCAATGACCCACTCATCCTACAACACTTATAAACCAGCCTGGAATCTTCTATTTCTTCTGCATTCCAATCCCACCTCTCCAACTGGCAAGACTTGGAAGGGATTCTGACCTATTATGGATGAGTCTATATTCTCCCAGATGAATTCCTTTGCCACTCCATTCTCTAGCAATGCCATGACTGACCACAGAACAAGTGGTCATCCTGATTAACTCAAAACCTGCCAGCTTATTGGTGCTGAATTTTGGTGGCCTGGACTCATTCAGTTTGTTTGAAAATACATTGAAGGGTGGTGTTTCACCTGCCAATAGAATAAAACTAATATCCATTCCACATGTCCACCTCTCACCCCAATCAATCCCTCACCTTCCATCCTTTTCAACAGATTCCTTGCAATCTCATTATTGACCTTCCTCTATCGGATAATTTCAACTCTCCGTTGATTGTGATCAACCATGGACTTACTAAGGGGGTAATTCTCTGCCCCACTAAGCAACCATCACCACTGAAGGAGTCACTGCCCTCTTCCTCTATAAAGTGTTCCTTAGATTTAAACTCTAATAAAGTCATCTCAGATCAAGGACCCCAATTCACATCATCCTTTGCCAAAGAACTCAGAAAACTCCTGAACTATGATCTCTTCCCCTCCACCACTTACCACCCACAATCTGATGGTGAAACAGATTGTGTAAACCAAGAAGTTGAAACTTACCTCTGGAGCTTTTGCAAATCAAACCCTAGCTCTTGGGCTGAGAAAATCTCTCATGCTGAATTTCCCTATAATCACCACCCCCTGTTATGTGAGATGTTCTCCCAACATCAAAGAGACATACAATCTCAAGGAAGGTACTTATAAAGAGACACAACATCCTCAGGAAAGTATGAAACAAAGGAGAATCAAGAGAGGTTCAAGAGACGAAGACTAGGACTAACTCAGAGGAGTTAGGACATTAGAAGCACACTGTGATTGCATAGCTCAAGAGTGAGGAATATAGTACATGCAGCATGGTATATAAGTACTATGACTTGGTGATCACCTTAGCAGATGAAACATGATGGAGAGAGAGTAAAAGAATCTGATGAGTAATCCAAGAAAGATTGTAGAATAAAATAGAAGATGAGGAATAAAATAGAACATGTAATCAGTATAAGAGAACTGACTATAGGAGATGGCTGTTCATAGATTGAGATAAAGGAAAAGAAACACTACTACTGGCTATAAAGGGAAAGGAAAAGCAAAACAGTGTGAAGTTTTATAATCCAAGAAGATGAATGTGGTTAGGACCAAAAAGAAGAAGGAATAACTGATACCCATAAGAGATAAGATCAAGGAAGTGTCTAGTACAGATAGGGATGGTGAAGAGAAAAACAGTGTCAGAAAGAAGAAGAATTATAACACCTCCACTCTGTCACCAGACAATGCCTGTTCTATCTCATGATGGGATACAGACTCCATGCCCTTTCCACAGTCTTATCAGAAACCTTTATTTCTGCAGTAAACTCCTGCTTGAAACTGCTTACTGCTGCCTGATATGAGCTTGTCAAGTCATGGCTTCATAAAATAACTATGGATTTACTGCATTTAAACTTGGGGATAAAGTCTGGCTAGAAGCCAGAAACCTCAAATCCATCTCCAATCTGAAGTTTGCTCCAAAAAGAGAAGGATCCTTTGCCATCACAGAGGTACTATCTCCCATCATGTATTAACTCCACCTCCCAAAGACCTGAAAAATTCACCCAGTCTTTCATGCTTCCCTCTTATCATCCTATTGTGAAAATAGTATACACAGTCAAAATTTCCCAGCTCCTCCACCTGACCTCATCAAAGGAGAAGAAGAGTATGAAATTGAAAGATCCTATGCCACCATGATAACCTGGCCTTCTGCACTTTTCTAATCAAATAGAAAGGATACTCAGCCAAAGAAGACTCCTGGGTAGCCAAGCAGGATCTGAAACATACAAAGTCTGCTCTAGAAAACCATAGAAACTCCACCCCTCTGTCTTTCTCTTGCACTCCTCCATCAAACAACCCTTCAATCAAAAATGAACTTGTCATCCACTAACTCCTCTGTCAGTGACTTCATCAACAATACCACCTTGATTTCTGAACCACATACTTTTCCTCTTAATGTCACTTTCTCTTATAAAGAACACTCCTTTAACTACATCTCTCCTCATAAAAATTCAACTCCTCTTCCTATTCTGCTCCCTTGTTCTCACTCCTCCCATTCCATTGAATCTGTTGATGTTCCACTCCATGCTCACTGCTTCCATGATGATACCTTCTCTATCTCCACCTATAGATACATCTTTACCTTTCTCACTGACTCTCATCTCACCATTGCCATTGCCATTAACTCCTACCTGGACATGGGATCACCATTTTACAAGTTATTCCAAGCCTTCCATCAGACCAAATGGCTATTAGTGGTTTATACCTGTTATGAACAGAACATTTTACTATCAAACTATCCCTACACTTTCTACCATACACCCTTGTTCACCTTCGCACCACTTTTTGAGTGCCTTACGTCTAAACTTGGCTTCCCTTTTCCACGCCAAGTATGATCCATGACTCATAAACACAGCCCCTTTAATTTCCACTTCCTGACTGTGCTTATCTATTGCTCTGACTCATCTTGACTCCCAGCCAATGGCATTATGCGCTCTTATCTATATCACCAGATCTAGTGTAAACATGTACAAACAATAGTAGTAGTATATAAAGGCCAAAGCAGCCACCAGAAAACTCCAGTTTAGTTCTCTTGGTCTTTCCCCTGCAAAAGTCCCAAGCAAGATCAACTTGACCTTCTCGTTGCTCCATATTCTTAACCCCTTACTTCTCTTCTAAAAAGTCTTCTCTATGGCCCTTTAGTGGGTAGTGATAAGGCGTTTCCTCTCCTAAACCTTCCCAGTTAGATTATACATGCAGTCCTTAGGGATTGTTTGCTTGGTTGTTTCAATACCCTCACACCCCTATCCCCTCATCTTGCCCACCAGATGCTTTGTCAAATCCATAGCCACTCCTGTGAATCCCTGCTCACTGCCATGATTGAACTTGGCATGCTAGAGTTCCTTCAAGACATGGATCACTATCTTTGGGAACTCAACACCACATTTGTTCCTACCACCCCTTCTGTATTCTCCTCTCTAGTAAATGCAGAAGAATCTGCTGTCCTTGATATGACCAAGACTTGGTGGACCAGAGATGGAGGAAATCTACCACTTTTCCAAAACCATCCATGCTATTACAAAGCCTATTTTCTTTGCCATTGCCTAGGACATATTCAGATTGATTGCTGCACCTATCAATACCCTTTCTGTTTGAATTGGACCCCTGAACATTCTTAGAACTGCTGCCCCTGCTGTTGCAATTCTCCTACCTCTTCTTCCATACCTTATGGCTCATCTGGACCTTCATGATGCTCCCCATGATCTGCTAGAATGTATCCAGCTCATTGTCCTCATGCCCCTCCAGTCCAGCAATCTTTCTCTCCTCTTAATTATGGAGATGAAACCTATGATGATGTGGCCTATGCCAACATGACTGGATCTCCAGAAGCTATATATGGAGATATCTAGGAAATCTTTGTCATGGTCTTAGGCATAACAAGAGGGTAATGTTATAATTCATTGGTACTCACTTTCTTTTCTTCAACCCCATGCCATTCTTGCTTCCTTTCCACCAGATGGGGTCCCAACTATACTTCCATCAGTACTCCAATCTAGCTCCTTGCCTTGAATCTCTATAAGTTTCACTCTACTTAAACAGAGTGCTCTTCTCTGAAACCTTGAACCCTTGAGACTCACTAAAGGAAGACCCTTGGCAAAACCTTGGCTTGTCATTAGGATAACCCTGAGATGAACCTAAGACTCTATCAACTCTCAGAGGCTACACTTGCCCCTTATCCAGGACCAAGTGTGATAATATCCTTCTATTGCAGTACACTGTTTCATCTACTCAGGAGGTTGTATGTACATCTATGAGGGGTATATTGAGGTTGTCTGAGTTACCTAAAAGGTTAGTGCACAATGGATTGTGGGAGTAAGTGACAAGAATTAACCATCATATTTTTTGAATGTTTTGGCTGGATTGAGTAGTTCAAGTAGTTCAGTTGGGTTAGCTATTTCACCTTTGCCATATGGGTTTCCTTTTTTATTGATCAAAACCATATGGCTCAGCTGAGGTGAATCTATTGTCCAATCAGTATGGCAGTAGCATAGCCAAAGTCCACATCTAGCTATACTTTCTGAGGCTGTTTACCTACACTTGTTGATGTACACTTTCATAGACTGTTTGTACACTTTTGCTACACTTTGCTATACTTTTCTGCATGCTACTATTTTACTACATTCTCCTGAGCTGTTTGCCTATGCTTTTTAATGTACACTTTGGTGCACTTTTTATACACTTTTTGCTACACTTTTTTGCATGTTATTTGCTACTATTTTACTACACTTTCCTGAGCTGAAACAACCCTATAAGTAACTAGGCCTTAGGTTATCTCAACTAGACTTTGACTAATGAGTGAATGGAGCTGAATGAGTCCACTTTAGAGGGAAAACTCCAAGAGAATCAGACTGGGGATGCCAGTTGATTCCTTGGTCTTTATATACTAGCATACTATATGTACATGTGTGGTTCAGGTCTACCAATACTGACTACAAAAGGCATATCATGATAAGAGGCATGAGGCAACCATGAGGCAGTGGTAGAATGAAAGAGGAGCATGACATGTGTGATAGGCATGGTGTGGCAGAACAGCCACAGCATGGAAGTGAACTGTCAAGATAAAGTT
Source organism: Boletus calvinii (assembly GCA_038093355.1). NCBI lineage: Eukaryota > Fungi > Basidiomycota > Agaricomycetes > Boletales > Boletaceae > Boletus > Boletus calvinii. Next base: position 7,267 of record JBBPSA010000166.1, on the reverse strand, counting down.
AGATTTTAATATAATAAGGTTTGCCATGAGGCAAACATGTGTTTGTGAAATGAATGTGATGTGAAAGGCATGTGATAAGTGAGTTCTCATAGAGATCCTCCACACAGTTTGAAGTCTGAAGATAAGATTAGATGAAAAGAGTGAAAAATTGATAAGTCCATTAAGATGAGGTGTCTTGTAATAGGACTGTAACATGAGCTGTTTTCCCATACTTTTCATGTACACTTTTGTACACTTCTTGCATTGTCCTTGTAATAGCTTTACTACACACTCTGGTACACTTTCTGTAGGAGTTTTGCTATGCTTTCATGGGCTTTGTTTGGTATATTCTAATTACATGTTTGGGTAAATTTGGATGAACTTTTGATTATACAAAAGAGTAAAGGGAAGAGTAAGAACAGTATGAAAACAGATATGTAGGGACATGAATAAGGATAAAGATAAAGATAAAGATGAAAGGAGGACTATAACAGAAAAAGGGAATGGATGGATAAGGGTGCAAGCAAAACAAGGGTGGCACAAGGAAAGAGACAAGAATGGAAAGAGGTTAAATGGGAATGGGAATGAGATGAAGGTAAAGACAAAAGATTCACTGTGACAAGTTCTCTGGGTGAAGAGCAATCAATATTCCAAAGGTTCTCAATTATTTCTGAATGCACATGCTACTTCCCACTACAGCTAATAATGTAGGAGATGCTAAGGCTCCTTATGCTGCCTTTAGCTTGTCTAAGGTTTACTACAAGGCAAGGAATGGTGGTGATTGCCATTATAAATTTGGTTGTCCTAAGGCTGTACCATTTTTCCCACAGATACTGGAGAGCATTGTGGAAACCATAAAAGATATAATAAGGAAGGATCCAGAGAAGCTGACACTATTTGGATCCTTTTTCTTTATGGTAGAAATAAAGGAAATTAAACTATGGATCAAGTCCTCCATTCATGAAGCAGATTCAATTCAGTCTGACTTGTGATCATATACTGATTAAAGAAATGGTGAACTGGTCATTGATCTTGAAATAACCTTTTATACTATAAGAAAAGAGACTCTGGTTGGCCTATAGAAATTGGAACAGCTTGAGACATTTTTTGGCACATTCAGCTTTATTTGTGGAAACATCCAGCACTTACATATGCACTCTAGAGTAGTATGGAGGCCTTTAGGCAGAAGTGACTTAGAAGAGGCTTGACAAACCCATATCTGCTTTAGAAGTGCCTATAACCTTGCCTATGAAGTGATCCATCCCAACAATAACTCAGCTGCTTTTGTCCTGGGCAGTGATGCCTACACATGCAGTCCACAGTTTATTGAAGAAGTGCAAGGCCAAGAACCACTCTTATGATGTCCATGACAAGTATTGATTGAGTGGCTTTGCAGCCAGTGAGGTGATAAATAACCTGCAAGCTCTAATGAGTCCCTTTCAACCAACCTGCAATACTGAACTGAGATCACTACAGACTGAATGTTATTTGACATTATAACCTATGCTTTGGATACCCATTGCCACTTGATTTTACTTTCTGGTCAAAATATTCAGGGAACTGCAGTGAGTGCAAATAACTCTATGACACATTGAATCACCTAGTATAGAGGTGCTTACTGATATTATTTGCACCATAATATACAGCATCAGCAGCACACCATTATATTGGATTCTCATGTGTGCAAGTCCATGGTCCTTCTTTGATTCTCACAGATGTGTGAGTGGTTTGGAATGTTTTTCCTCCCTGACCTGCAACTAGAATGTATAGGATTTGAATGATGCAGAGGTCATGCAGTTGATTGATAAAAAGAATGGAGATTGTCAGATCACATTGAAGGAAATATAGCCAGTATTGCCTCTATCAAATGAGCAAGATCAATTTCCCATATGGGAGAGGCCAACCTGGAAAGCTGCCATCAAAGCCATTGTAGATGTGCCCTGGACCTTGATGCAAGCCTGGAAATGGGACTTGTGATTCATCCACTTGGAGCCTGTGGTTGGAAGGTTGTTCACTAAATTCACCCTATCAGATGCAGCTACTTCTAAACAGAAACTGGTTCTCTGACCCCAATGATATTCCAGCTCCAACCTCTTCTGAAGAAGCCATGAGCTTATGAAGTGTGGAGAAAGTATACAGAACCATAACTGCCTGCATATTTGAGGCTTGTAATGCAAATCTCCTTGGTGCCTTACTCCATAGATGGCCATAAAGCTCCTTTTCTTGCTGACTTTCCATCTTCTTTCCCCTTTCAGAACATACTCTACATATATAATCTCTATAGAGACTCTTTTGCAAGACTCCTGAATACTTACATCAGTTTCATGCCCTGATAAGAGATCACACTAAGCAACAGCCCTTTAATGTTCCTAATAGATTGGGAGAGATCTTTTTCAATTTACAATATCTTTCAACCTGTGTGGTTAGCTTAAAAAAGATTGTTGAAAAGCCCTGGATCATCAGCAAATAAGGAAAGATGTGATTTGCAACCAACCCCCTGTTCTATAAATTATGGGGCTCTCTAAAACTGTAACATTCATTCAACACAAGGCAGACCTCAGGCAATTAAACCCATCCAGGAGTTCTTCCTGGACATATATCACTCTGCTGGCTATGATGAACTTGTTGCATAGCAAAGCTTCTATCTAGAGTGATGCAAGCTGTGAAAGGTCAGGGAAAAAAATTATACAAAGACAAAAAAAAGCTGAAAGCCACCAATAAAAAAGAGACAATTTCAGCCCAGAAGCAGCAAGAACCCCCCATGGATTGCAACAATGTTCTAATGCTAGAGTAATTTGGCACTACAGGTCATACTAAAAATAGGAGCATGGCTTTGAATGATGTGGACATGGAAGATATTACTGGTGGTGATCAGGAAGATGTAATCATGAGTGATCCTAAAATGACAACTCCATGAATGGATAGGTTGTGAGAAAGGATGAAGAGGAAGCAGAGGAAGAAAAAGTACTCATAAATTTAATTCTCAGGGTGATGATTTCTTTGATGAGGATTGATGAATAATGGTTATATTTGCTTCCAATGTATAGTTGATTCTTGTGTCTCATTTTCTCTAGGAATATCAAACTCTAATTCAAAGTCAAGTATAGGGAAAAAGCATAGTTGAATGTATGTATGAAAGTGTCAGAAAGTGTATCAAAATGTTTACCAAAAGTGTAGGGGATGAGTCTGGCAACAAAAAGGGTAGTAACCTTGACTGAAGTGTAGCATATAGTACAGAAAAGCCTCACAAAGTGTATGAAAAGAGCACAAAATAGCATAGTAAAGTATAGGAAATAGTATAGCAAGGGTTAGGAAAATATATCACAATCATATGTAGTAGAATGTACCAATACAGCATAATAAAGCATAGTATGTTGAGGATTGACCTTTACAGTCTTGGACACTCTTCATGATTCACTATATTTAAATTACCAACAGCTGTCACCAACACTAGTTTTAGTTATAGGAAATTATAGGGAGGAGTGTATTGAAAGTATAGAAAGTGTAAAGAGCAGTCTACAAAAGTGTACCAGCAAAATAGTGTAGAAAAGTATATCCCAAAAAGTGTAGTCAAGTGTACCAAAAAAGTGTAGCAAAGTGTAGCAACATATGACTAATATGGTAGTAAAGTGTAGAAAAGTGTGCACACAGTCTACCAATAGTGTACCAAAGTGTACCAAACAGGCATAGTGAAGTGTAGCAACATACAGCTAATAATGTTGGAAAGTGTAGAGGTCTACACAAAGTATCTACTAAAGTGTACACAAAAGGCATAGTAAAGTGTAGCAACTTATAGCTAATGATATAGGAAAGTGTAGAAGTGTAGAAAAAAATGTAGCAAAGTGTAGCAAAAATGCAAAAATAAATATAGGGTATTACATATGTATGTAGGAAAAGTGTAGGAGTAAAGTGTGGAGAGGAATGAGAATAAAGTCTAACAAAGTGTAGTACATTATAGAGACCACAGTACAAGGAGTGTTTTGAATATATGTATATATCTTAGCTAATCCTTAATAGATTTATAAAAACATTGGTGCATTTGGAAGCTTACATAAATGACTACATGTCCCATATGGTAAAAGTGCACCAGAAGTGTGACCAATAAGTATTAATCATTAATTAGTCACTATGTTTCATATTTCAATAATATTCCACTTGTTTATAGATCAATGTATATGTATAAGAAGTTGTTTGAAAGCCAGAATTATCCCCTATGTGCCTGTCAAGCATAAGCCAAGCATATTGAACATATACATATAGTATGTATACTTCATATTGTAGTTATATCTCACTCATATTGCAACTGCCTTATATCAATAAGGGATCATTCAAAGACTGGAAAAATTCTCTATATTGTAGCCTCTATTGGTACCCCTCATACTCAGCATACTTGGCATATAGTTATATGGAAATACTGTGGATGGACATGGTAGGCTTGTACCAATAGCCAGTATCACTAATATTTATCATATACAGCAGATCATTGAAGTAGAATAGTGTGGACTTTCATAGATGATAGAAATTGTCAGCACTCCTAATTAGTATACATGTCATACCTGGCAGGTATATTTGGAATGTTGTTGCACTGGAACAGATGGCAGGATCATAGTAATCCTCTCATACCCAGCATACTCAGCACATGGCCAGATGGGGGCAACATAAAAGGCATAAGCATCTAAAGAATGATGCTACTATGAGAGCAGCCAAATCAAGGACTGGATAGCTAAAGTATGTATAGAAAAAGTTCATTCAATGGAGTTATAGGGTAAGGTAAGATTAGGGGATCAAAAAGGCTTGCTGCCAATATATTGAAAGTTATTATCCTACTTTATAGCACAGTATGGACTTTGTGGAGTGGACTCAGTCTAACATAACATAAGCAGATCACACTGGCCTATTGACTCTTGAACAAGACACATGCCAATGAATCTGACCTCAGCATGACTGTTCATAAAATGGATTAAATTTTGAAAACATCCCTTGAAAATAGAAGGAAGATATTTTTGCTTGCCATTTCTGATATGGACAATGTCATGCCAACTCTACATATTGTAAATGGTGGCACATCACCACCAAAGCCCTTGGTGGAGGACTTCACATTCAATTTCACTTGTAGGACACTTGAGGTGTATCTCACAACTGGTAGGAGAAAGTTCACAGTCTCTGATGTGAAATCCAGGGTTCTATTACCAATCCAGAGGAGTATAAGAAATATCCTCAGAAATGAATTTTGAACCTCAGGCTTCAATCAAGTAGAATCACTTCTGGTGCTTTAGAAGGGTGTTTGATGCCAGTAAGCTAATATCAGTTAACCTTACCTGCTTCCCACAGTGAGTCTTTAGCTGGTGTATGCAATCTTGCTTTTATCTGCATTAATTTTCATACAGAAAGGAATATGGAAGGAGATGCAGATGCAAGGACCAGACATAGTATGTAGTGTCATATCTGGTGTGCAAGGTGGTTGATGGTTCCAATAAAATGCTGACATCTTCCTGATGGCCCATCAGACAAGGTTCAAAATATGAAGGATGTGATATGTATGTATATTGCATATGTAACAATATATTATATAGTTTGATGTTCTATTGCAGTCAAGATTCATAAGGTCTGCAATCAGTTTTCTAAAATGCATGGAAAGGATTTGATGGGGCATAGGATTTGAAACCTATGTTCTGTTTGTGGGGAAAGCTTATGGAGAGTATATAAAGATGCATTACATGCTATATACTTTCTAACATGTATCTCAAAGAACATGGAAGGCAGGGTGATGAGAGACCTCCAAGCTGCCCTTCTGTAGAGAGTTCCAAATTAGATCTATGCAGTTCAGAATCCAATGCATTCCAATTGATAACTTGATAGTAGAGCTTGACCTGGATCTGGTACTATAGGCTTTTGAAAATAATGGCAGAGAAGACATGGAAGCAGTTTTGAGGAAACTCATACATAAAATCAGATTCCATATGGCAAAATCCACATTGGTTGTTGCCTGAAATTGTACACCACAAGTCAGACTCAGATTTGCAAAGGCATCAATGGTGTTACAATTTGGCAACCTTAGTCAGAGGTGTCAGTGGATCAAAGGGATGTTGTATGCAGCTGCAAGTGCACAGAGTAACATGAGATCAGACATTTCAACTCACAAGACCACCACCTTGGAGGAGTTCATCAATGGAGTTAAAGACATGATTATTTGTGGCAACTTTCTGAATGGAAATGATATGAACTCATGCCCACCTTTGTAGATAACTCCTCTATTCCACTTGATGAATGCCTGGAACCATATCATGTACCTGGAGTTTAGCCAGAAAGCAGAGAAGAAGAGAGATTGGCCAGTGGAAATAGATAATGGTGGACCAAGAGTAATTCAGTCACAAATATGGAGTGCTCAGGAGTGGAGGCTGATGACTCACCCTGAACACATCACCTTTCTGCATTATAACTGTTGTGGGCTATATATGTATGTATGTCATAGAAAACAGCCAAGTTATAAATGATTATATGTCCAAAGTGCAAAAATTGTCTAAAAGCTCTAAAAGGGCTACTTGAGCAGTTCTGGAGGGCTGCAAATATTTCTAAGCAGGAACATATTTGAGCACAGACATTATCACAGTATGCCTAAAGAAAGGGGATGTCATGTATGTCTCACTTTACTTCATCTTCCTTTGATAAAGCTGAGTGTACTAATATTATATATGTAAGACTAGGTTTCAAGCACCAACAGTCCTGCATTGTATGTATGCTCTGATTGCATCAATTCTATCATTATGAAACAATACATATGACCTGGGCAGATCTCTCCATAATCTCTGTGAACAAGGCTGGATCATTGATAAATGATAAATGACCTGATTTCTTCTGTACATTGTGTTATTGATCACTTTATGGTACTGATCAGAACATGTACACCCCATTTTTATTCTCATCTCTCCAGTTACTGCATCTTTAATCTTCTATTATAGGCCATATCAGAAAGAAAAGTCTAAACAGCCTATGCCCTAATAATACTTAATCAGTGGCAGCATAGAGAGCATCAACTAAATTCAAAAGATTCATCCAGGCTGACTGACAAAAAGAAAGGCAAAGCTGTCTTTGTAAGTGAATATACAAAGTCATGTCTGAAATTCTTAAATCTTACCATCTCACATGCAATGGAGCTCATTGACAGTCAGGGGTCCTATTACAGTGACCTCAAAAACCCTTTCCATACTCACCTCAACAGCAGTGCATGAAGCACACTGCCAGCCACTGTGGGAATCTTGCTTAGCCTTAGTGAAGTTGTAAATAGTAC
>JBBPSA010000165.1:0-14187 GCA_038093355.1 Boletus calvinii | reverse complement strand
GGTACCCTGACCCCTCTGAGGAAGAGTTCTTCGTCAGCCCCGAGGCCGAGGCCAACATGAGCGGATCTCCCAGAGCAGAGTAGGGATTTCTGAACAGGTTCTCATCGGTGATTCGAAGATAATGAGGGGGTAATGTTATGATTCGTCTTTTCTTTATGCAAACCATTAGCCAAATCACAGTAAACCACGCTATTCGAGCCCCACATAGGCTATATATCCTTTTTCTTTTATCTTTGTCACCGTGGTGCCCCATTTACTATATTGATATATGTCATCGGCCACCACTTACTTTTACAGGATGTGTCATCGCCTCTCTTCAGACTTCTAATCTCCACGTGCTGACACATACAGAACGTTCTTGAACGTTCCATTGCATTCTATTGCTTACTAAGTGATCCCTTTGGCTCAGTATATAAACCCATTGTGTAAACCAAGTACTTTAGTTTAGACCTCTTCAATCTACTCTCATATACTTCGTCCACTGTCTTCTTGACAGCAGTTCTCATTGTCCACCGTCTTGCACAGAAGTCTCTCTTAAGTCTGCGTCTACTTATTGAGTGACGTCTGGCTGGTACAACTACACGTTGACCTTGCCCCCTTGACCCTTTGTCCACTGGATCTCGGAAGCCCTTCGTCCTACTGCTTAGTGGAAGTCCTCGGTTGAGACTTTGAAGTAATGCCTATTCCTTATAGGGCTAGTCGTAACAGCTCTGATCCCACTCAATTTCAGGATTGTGTTGTTAGAGCCATGTAAAGCCAAGAATCATTTGATTTCATCTGAGATCTGTGATTTCCGTGGTTACTAATTCTTTATGTCCTTGGTATAGAATAGTAATATCTGTATAATGGGTTATTTGTTCAGCAGAATTTTTTGTTCCATCAACATTATAGACAGAAATGGGGTGGCACAATGGTCAGCTTGGTAATCCCATCTTTTGTGCCCACTTTTGATCAATAAAAATGACATTTGCCTCACTGTCCAGGAGTGCTTTCCTTGGGATTGGAGTTTGGAGTTTGTTGTGGGAGATGACTATATTCATGATAATTTCTTTCTTGGGGTTTATAGTGTGTTGAAGATGTCCTCAGGGGTGGTTTTTAAATCAGAATCAAGCATCAGTTTTACATCCCGACTGTGCATTGGCCTTGGCAAAGTCAGTGATTGACTAAAGTAGAATACATAGGAATCATTCATAGTGTCCTCCAATTCATCCACTTCCAGCACCTCATACTTGTTTCAGGAAGTGAACCAAACACTCAACACATTCAGTTCATTTTTCCTTTTAAAAATGCAGTGTCTTTCATGTCAAAGAAGTACACTTTCATTTCATTGTATAACATGCCCCTTACTGTAATGAAAGGGTCTTTCTCCTTTCATTTGCCATTAGTTTCTTCTGTGGAGCAGACATTGTGGGTTTCACAGTTCTGGCTATGTCCTCCTCCAAGGAACTTGCATTTTGGACAGTGTTTCTTTGGTTCTTTGCAATCTTTTGCAAGGTGTCCTTCTCTTCTGCAATTAAAGCATTTGGGTCTACCCTCTCTCTATGCAGCATCTATAGTTATGTCCCTTGCACATTGTTCCATGGGATCAGGGGCTTTCCCTCAAAGCATCTCAAATGCTTCCATTTCCTTTTCTACATTGAATTGTGGTGAGCATTGAATCTACATCTGGGGCCCTTCTTCTTTGGCTAAAGACTTCTTTAATGATGTTCTTGGAGACGTTTTGTTCCAGCAGATATACTCTGAAAGAGTTATCTATTTTGGCTTAGAAATAAATGGCTCTCCATTTGACTAAAAAGTCATCAATTGGGGTTCTTTCTTGTTTGTATGCCACTATTTGTTGTTTGGCCCAATCTTGTTGTAGTACCAGGTGGAACAATCCTTCTATCTCTCTTGAGCAGGCAAACCAGCTATGCTTGATGCTCGATGTTCCTTGTTCCAACTTGGCTAGTTCTGTCTCCATGACGTAGCTCCTCTTCTGGCCCTTTAACTGAGAGAGGATGGCATACACCCTCATCTTGGAATTTAGAATTGGATCTCCAAGGGGATCCATATTGTCTTTCATCATAAAGTGGTGTGCGTTGCAATCTATTCATATCTGTGCCTTGGTCCATCATTCTTCAAATTTGGCTTTTGAGCTATCATATAGCCCTGGATTGGAGAAAATCTCCATCTTGAAGAAAGATCCTCCTTCTTGAGTAGGCATGGTCCCTGTAGTGAGCCCTGTCCATTGTTGGTCCACTAATTCCATTATTTTCCTTGTGTGCTGATCTGCTCCTTGCACTTGCACTTGTGCCGCTGCAAGTGTAGTCTGGGCTCATTGTAGCATTTCTGTCATATCCATTCCTGACCCCTATTGGCCCCCTCCATTCCACTCTGATATCAACTCCAGTCTACTCCTCATGTTCACCCTCAGAACTTCTCCCCAAAGTATGTCTTCTCTGCATCAGACCTCCATTTCTGTCCTTTTATTGCTATTTAAAGTTATCCCCATATGCATATCATAGTATGACTCTTTAAAAGCTCTGACCCTATCATTCTGACTATGTTACACTACACAGCCCTTAGCCATAAATCTCCATACATAAGTCCAATCTCCAATCAGGACTTCTAGCATATACGTAAGCTCTATGTACTCCTCTATGTACCTCAGTTTGTATATCAACTAAGTCTCCCATTCTCCACTTAAAGTCCCCTCACTTCACCTCTATAACCTCCATCTCTATACCCCTTTGTTCCTCTGTAAATCAAGGACATGACCTCAACAAGGGCATAACACACAAGTCTATGCCAAGTCCTTAATAAGTCCCCCTTCCATATCCTCCATCAGACCTCTGGTCGAATCTCTATACTAACCCTTTCTTTCCCTCTGGACCTCCATCAGACTTGAGCCCGGAGGACCCAAACTTGACAGTATATACAAACTTGCACTTGTTGGTTCTTTCACCTATGACTACACAGACTACAAGAAATTCTCATCATGCTGGTATACTACTGCAGACTGCCTATGGCAGCTCTTGCAGTATTCCCAGTGAATTTATCAGCCTTGCTCAGCGGGCCGCACCTTCGATCTCCAGACTCAGGTTGTGTGCTCCACTATCGCCTTTAACTCTGCTACCTCAAATTGGTCTCCGGCAGGACCTTGTTTCTGAGTCCTTCCAGACAGTGATAGTAATCTTTATGGTCTCAACTGCCCTGACACTATGGTGCTGGAAGACAGAGGTGGTGACAATAGTAATGGCAATGATCCCAACAATCCTGGAAACGATGACTCCTCATTCAAGTCAGTGTCCGACTCTGACAATGTCTTCAGGGGCCACAATCCCAAGGATGATATCAATAATGTCCCTCTTGCTTTCAAACCTTTTGTGCAACTTGCTGACATAATGAGGAACATGACCTGAGAAGCACTCCAATGCAAACGGAGTTCCGATGGCCCAAAGCCAAAGATCTGGGTGCCAGATCTGTTTGATGGATCTGACCCAAAGAAACTCTGTCCCTTCATTGTCCAGTGTGAAATCAATTTCCAAGCCAACCTGAAGTCCTTCCAAAAGGATAGGGCTAAGGTAACTTTTGCCCAGTCCTACCTAAAGGGTGTGCACTTGAATATTTCAAGCCGGATCTCCTTGAAGATGTAGCTCTGGCTCTCTGCCCTTTATGGATGGACCAATTGGAGTATTTTACCTATGAACTGAAGACTATGTAACTTTGGTCTGCATGACCCTGTTGCTGACACAGAAGCTGAACTTAAGCGACTGCAGATGCGCAATGGTCAAAGGATCAGCAAATACATTGTAGAATGGAACCATCTGGCAAGTCAAGTCTGGGACAACAACAATAAGAAGGATAACTCCTCTTCTACTCCTGATTCTATTTCGTTCAAGTTGAGCAAAGATGGCAAACTCCTTCTGGAGGAATATTAGTGATGCCTTAAACAAGGATTGTGAATGTTCTGCAGACAGTCCGGTCACTCTGTGAAGAAGTGCCTGAAGTTCACATCTCAAGCATTGAAAGCTTGGGCTGCTACAGTTACTCTGGCAGCCCCAACCTCGAGCTCTGCTTCCTTGGAAGCAAAAAAATAGTTTGTGACTCCTGTGATGCATAGCTTGGGAGTTGTGTTGAATCTAGATTGACTGTCCTCTGATGAAGCTATGTCTCAATGCATCCGCTCTTTCTGATCCTCTTTCTCTCTGTCCAATGATTTCTCTTCCATATATACATATCTCTGATATTCCTTGTCTCCTCGATTCTGGCCAGCTCTACTCATTGTTTTATAGACTCTGCTTTCATTGAAAAACATAAAATACCTACATATTCCGTTCCTCCGATTCTCCTCCACCCAGCCCACACTAGTGAGTTCCCCCTGGCAGCTGATATCCTGATGAGTGATGATAATTACGTCTTTGTTGAGGTACAACTCACTCTTGTCACAGTTACGTGTGGCAGCCACATGTGTGAAGTGTAAAGATGGACTAGTAAACCTCCAGCTAGTGATGTGAGACAACTCATAGATAATATATACCGATGAATTGGCAGTTGACACGACATCCAGTGTCTTTTAAAAGGCCGAGGTTGACCTGAGAGACAATGCCAGACTCACCTATACAGCATCACCTTGGCAAGCCTCACACATCATACCCCCTTCTGCAGAAAATCATCCACTTCGTCGCCAACTTGAACACCCTCGGTCAGACTATCAGTGGCAGGGGTGACAACACTACATGGTGCCCAGACAGACCGTTCTGACATGTATGATTTCAGAAGGAAGAGTGGGACTTGAAACTGGTGCAACCATAAGAAATTGAACCTCGAGGTTATATACCAGAAAGATGCCTCGTTACTATCAGACTGTGTGACAGTTATTTCTTCCGCTGCGAAATCGATAGGGAAAATGAAGTCAAATTGGCCAATGAACTAGTGCTCTGCATGTTGCTGAAAGGTTCTTCAATGACCCAGACTAAGGCTCTGACAGAATACAAGCAACATAAATGTATCACGGGGAGACATACTCTTCACTCTTGAGGAGGATACGTACTGTGGCCGAGCGATTTTCGAGGTCAATCTTAAGCAGGACAGCATGTTTCTCATGATGAATGGAGTCTGAGATGACGACATGATCGCCTGGCTTCCACAACTGTTTGTGGTATAATTTGTATGTGGTTGCCATGAATGGCAGATCCACCATCGAGGATCGCCGGCATGCAGGGCAATCTAGTGAGGGGTTGGAGTTGGGAGATGAGCAGCCTGGTTCAACTTCAGCATCATTGACATCAGGCCAGACATGAATGTCTTGTGCTTGTAGGAGTGATAGGGCTGTCCACAATATGAAGCCTTCTGTTCGCCATTGAACTGGGCTGGGGGGAATAGGCGGCGGGCATGACCGTTTTGACCGATATTGTCCTCATATCGATGCTTCAAGGGCTCCAGTTGCCATGTTGCTATGAGAACCTGAAGCCCTCCAGACTCCACATCAAAGGAGAGACTGTGTGAGTGACCCAGGTTTGTGCACTCAGTAACTTTGTTCACCATTGTGTAAAGAAACTTATGAGAGACAATGTTCACAATCCACTTTTTTTCTAGGCTGTTGGATGGAAGAAGTGTGGGGGCTGGTGATGGGGAAGTGTATGTGACGAGGAATTCAGATGAGCAGCAAGACAGGATGGGTAATTTGATAATCGGTGGAGATGTTCTGTCAGTGGAATTGACAAGAACAGTTCTTTATGCTTTTCTAGATCTGCCTGAAAAACGAGGCTGCAGAAGAAGTCTTCCAAATATTGGATGTTCGTCCTTTACAGCAGTGGCCGTCCCCCCTGTTGTTTTCCTCCGAAAGTGCAAACTACTTCAGACTGTAAGTCACTTTGATGTTAGGAGAATATCTTGCATAATAGTGTTAATACACACCTGCCATTGATATTGTGCCTCTCTGGTTCATGCTACCTGCTCTGTTCCCCTGAAGAGTTGCCCATTGGCAAAAACTGCTGCCCCATGTGTGAATGCCTGTAGTCATGCCTGCTTTCATACTGAACTCTTTCCCACTCACCCCTTTTTTCCTTTTTCAGCCCTAAGGACATTGTCCAATATATCCACTGCTGTTACTTCAAGAAGAAACAAGAGGAAGCAGATGTGAAGCTGGCTGTATGCTACACCCCATCTTAGTGCCATTGGGCTGGGTGTCAAGAGTGTGCAAAGATGTGGATGTTCTGACAAGAATTTATTGAGCACACATAGAAATACATCCACCAAGTGCATTGCTGTAATGCTAATGGTGTAGCATGTCATGATGATGCTGTAGATGACTGGCCAAAGCACTTTGCCCACTGTCATGCAGTGAATATTCACAACCATGCCATCATCCAGTACTGCTTTATATGCTCAGAATGGTGTGCATGTCTATCAATCTGACATGCTGGTTGCTCAGTTTGTTCTAGATGTGTGGACATTGATGGCAATGGTTTGTTTGGACTATAAGGTCCATTCTTGAGAGCATCATGAGGAGCTTTTTGCTAGGTTTTCACAATGCAAGGATGTGCATGTTAATGTTGAACCTTAAGGCATCATCCACCTCTGCCCAGTGACAGACAAATATATTGCATTTGAAGAGGGCAGTGGCTTTGAAGGGGCATTTCCCAAATACCATGGCTATATCATGCATGGTGTTGCTTTTGTGCCCATGTTCTGTGTGTGGTGTGTACATGATGATGGTCTTTTCATGGCTGAGAGAATGGTCCAGTGAGTGGCTCCCCTTGTGGACCAATCAGGCTTATATATCTTGTTTCTGCCAGATATCATAATAGAGTGGCGTTCTACTCAACTTAATCAACAATAATAGCCTGAGGCCTTGTCCATCACCTATTTGTGGATCCAAGTTGCACTCAAAGTATGATTTGCCCTACTATCTTATCACTGTTCATCATTTGGGAGTTTGTGAGCATGAGAGGGAAGTTCCTGGGCATTGCCTGAGACTACCCAAGCTCATGACTGGCTCTGTTGTATCTTTTCCTATCCATTCAGTTCAAAAACACCATTTATCTGAGCAAACAGAGGATATGCCTGCCATTGTTTTGGGTCAAAAACAACTGCAGAAGAAAGTTGACAATGCAAGTTTTCCTGCTGCTGCCCATTTTTTAAATAGCTGACAGCTAGCCCTCATCCAGTCCAAGTTGAAGTGTTGTTACAAATATTTTCAATAAATAAAAGAATGCATTAGGAAATGTCAATGGGCCAATCAGGATATCAGAAGTGTATGAATATAACTAGCCCTTATCTTCAAAATCTAAAACAAGTGGTGCACTTGGGATTGATGGGGTCCAATAGTCATGTTCAAAACCTAGGTGAGTAGCCAAACTGACAGTCTGTCTTCACCTTTTTTTTTTTTTTTTTTCTCATTGCATTCAAATCTGCAATGTAGTTCACCTTCTTTCTTTAATGACTTTACACATTGCCTCTTGTCTGTTTTGTGTGAATATAGATAGTACACCCTTAAGATGCAGCTTTGAGTGGAGTGGGAGTGAAACATCCAGGAGTGTTCAAAATGGTCAGCATGATAGCAGTAAATTTGTCAAGCCAATAGCACTTGAAGGTCCAAAAATATATGTGTGTTTATTGTAACATGTTTTGTTGATTTGTTGTCAGACTCATAATATCACATTCATTTTTCATGTTTGAGAATTAGTTCACCACTCCTTTCTCCAATCATTGGAGAGAGCTTTGATTGGCAATGCCTTTCCAAGAAGTGCTGGATGATCATAGAGCAGTGGATAATAGTGAAGATGGTGAGGTCATTCTAGGTTTTTTTTGAATGCTTGCAAAGAGTGGTGTTGATGTGCTCAGTATCAACTCACATCTGATGATGATTAATCCAAGGAAGATGAGGTGCAACAGTATAGTCTAAAAGTGCCACATCTTACATATCCATCCCATCCTATTCTGCACCCTTGAAAACCCCCAAGCAGTCCAAATTGTTCTCAATGCTTCTCGACTCAGCTTGCTCACCCTCATGACTTCCTGACCTAGTATCTGGATTCTGCACATTTGTTTTGATAACAGACTTGTTCTCCTCACTTCTGGGATGTATCACATTGCATGACCACTGTCAATGACATTTTGTGGTCTAAATTGCCCTTGACAACTCCCCACTTGTCCAAATTGCCTGCTGACCTTCTGGTACTCTATCTCAACATGGGCATGCTCATCTTGTTGATGTATTCATTCATATGGCTCTTATGGTGTCCTGGAAAGTTATAGACATTGCCTGGTATGACCATTTTGCTGCCTGGTTTGTCTGGATTGTCTGGAGCTCCTCTGGATGAGTAATCTTCATCCCTCAGCTCTAACCCTTTCCAAACTCATTCTGAAATGTTGTGCTGCTTTCTTTGGCCTCATTCTGGTGTCCTCACTGCGCCAAAATGCTACCTACACATCTGCTTGAGATGAGTTGAAGTATGGCTTCGAAGCTCAGCTGACCTTCTTCCTCCTTCTCAAGTTCAGCACTCAGGGGCTCATTGTGTGGTAGCATAGGTTTTTTGGGTGGTTTCAGCTGCTCAGGTATGTTATATGGTGCATTCCTGAGTGTTTCTAGACACTGACTTGAGTTGTCTGTAGCTAACAACTTTGGCAGGACTTGTTTTGAGTTATAGCTGGCACCATTCATTGTTCCATCATTGCTGCACCTCTTTTACAGTCCTTTCCACCTTCTTCAATCTCTCTGTGGTTCTCAATGCATACTGTACTGCCCTTCCTTCATTGTCTCTATGTGACTTCCTGGCTTGTTGCTTGGACTCAACCTCCTCAGTCTTCTGCTTGCTAACTCATATATCTATGCCCTCAGGCTTATTGGAAGGCTCTGAAGGCATGTCTGCACATGATTCATCATTGCCCATTATATCTGCAGGATCTAATAGATATGAGTTTTAACATTGGGGAACAAGGGAAAGTCCACATGACCAGGTGTCCCAAAATATGTCAAAGAATATAGAAGCGGAGCACCTTTATTGCTAGAGTTGAAGAAGAGGAGCAAGAAAACATATGGAACTCATACTATCTTAGAGTGGCTATGGAGGCATTATCTTCCCCAACAGACAAACCTATGGAAGAACTAGTCCTGAAGGAATATCCTCTATTTCCTATGGAACAAGAGGAGGTTTCTGCCTTTATTGATGATTAAATATGAAAAGGGTATATTCAGCCTTCTAAATTGGACCAAATCTCTCATGTGTTCTTTGTATCAAAGAAAGATGGAAAAAAGAGAATGGTGTAAGGCTCTAGGTATCTAAATGAGAAAAATGACCTTTTTGTCAAACCAGAAAGATGCACCTTTGGGCCAAGGAGGTGGAGTTTCTGGGCATGATAGTAGAAATGGAAGGGATCAAAATGGATGAGGCTAAAGTCTTGGCTATCCTGGAATGGCCTACACCATGAAATGTCAGAGCAGTATGGAGCTTTTTGGGGCTATTAAACTTCTACCACCACTTTATCCAAGATTATGCAAAGATGGCATGACCCCTTAATGATCTTACAAACAAGGACCAACCTTTCATTTGGAAAAAGGCACAACAGAAGGCCTTCAAAGCACTAAAAGAAGCATTCACCACTGTTCCCATCTTAGCATTTCCAGACAATAACTGCCAATTCCAGCTTATAAAATTGATGCCTTAGACTTTGCCACTGGAGTGGTGCTCTCAATTCTCAAAGGAGATAAATGGCACCCTGTGGTGTATAACTCACTCCATGTCCCCTGAGGAATGGAATTAATCTATCGCTGACAAGGAATTATTAAGCATCATCCAGTCCACAGAGATATAGAGGCACTATCTAGAAGGAGCCAAAATGGAGTTTGAAATTTATAATAATCATGCAAACTTTCAATGGTTTATGAAATAACAAGATTTAAACAGACACCAGGCCCAATGGGCACAGTGGCTCTCATGCTTCAATTTCAAATGGGTTCACAAGCCAGGAGCATCAATGGCAAAGGCTGATGCTCTCTTGTGAAGGGAGGATCATGCCATGGGAATAGAAGAAGACAATAGAGGAATGCTCCTAATTCCTCTGCATCAGATCAGAATGACCTCAGTATGAATAATGGATAAAGTGGATAAAGTGAGGGAATGGATCAGAAAGTACACCAAGGCCCATGACCTAATGGAATTCTATTCAACCTATGACAACCAAAAAGGGATTCTATAGTGATCTCCAAACCATTGCAATGCCTAATCCTGATGTGGTGCATGAAGCACACCACAAACACTTGTGGGAATTTCACTTTGCTTTGGTGGGAACAAACAAAGTACAAATCCTTGACTACAAATGGACCCTTTGGTCATGTGATTTGGCCCAGTGGCTGTGGAGATATGGTCATTTCAAATCAACAATATCATTGCAACAGTTTTACACCCTTTGAATTGGCTGGGTATTTAGTACTTGGTATAATCTCCTTTGGCCTTAATCACTGCCTCTATCCTCCTAGACATACTTTCAATCAACTTCTGACACTCCTCAACTGGTATCCTCTTCCACTCCTCTTGAATCCTCTCCCACAATTTATAAATCCCATTAGAAGGATGTTTATACTCTGCCAGCCTCCTCTTGAGGTAACCCCAGCAATGTTCAATGGGGCTAAGGTCAGGAGACTGTGCAGGCCATACCATAGTCCTAAAATTCTGCTCCTCTAGCCATTTCTTAACCTTCTTGCAGGTATGCTTGAGGTCATTGTCCTGCTGAAAGATGATATCAGGAGGATCTAGACCATAATACCGCAGAGTATTCAGCAGTTCATTCTTCAAAATCTGAAGGTAAAGGTCCCCATCCATCCTACCATCAATCTTAGCAGCATAGCCAACCCCTTGCCAAGTCATACATCCCCACATCATCAAAGAACCTCCTCCAAACTTGACTTTTTCCACACCCACTTGCACCCATCTGACACTAGGCAATTGATTTTGGTCTCATCAGACCATACTACCTTTTTCCAGTCCTCTACAGTACAATCTTTATGAGCATAGATATAATCCAAATCAGCTTTGTGGTGTTTGGCTGAGAGAAGTGGGCATTTGGACTTGACAATAGCCTTCATACCAGTCTTTTTGAAGTGCCAGCACACTGTGGTAGCAGAGAGGGGTTCATTAATAACATTGGTGAGTGCCTTGGTTACCTGAATAGCATTCTCTGCCTTGCCAGATGAGATGAGGCAAATGGCATAGCACATGTTGGCAGAGGAAAGCTTGGAAGGATGGCCTCCAGTAGCCTTTTGAAGTTCAGAACACTCATTGGACCAAAGCCTGGATATGGTGGATACATGGAGGCCAGTGGTAGCAGCAGAGTGAGCAGATTGACCAGCATCAAGCATAGAGAGGATAGTGTTTTTTTTCTGAGTAGGAGAAATGAATCTCATGATGATATGGTTGGGAATAAAGAAGTGTGTGAATTATTTCAAACTCAGATATGATATTTGCACATGGATCTTTGTTTATATAACCAAACATAGCCAAATATCATGTGATTTGAATAAAATTCCATTAGTGCTTATAAAAGATGCAAAACTGTTGCAATGGTACTGTTGATTTGAAATGACCATGTCTTTACAGCCACTGGGCCAAATCACATGACCAAAGGGTCCATTTGTAGCCAGGGGTTTGTGCTTTGTTTGTTCCCATCAAAGCAAAATGAAATTCCCATGTGTGTTTGCGGTGTGCTTTGCACACCATGTCAGGATTAGACATTGCAACAGTTTTGAAGGTCACTATATATTGTGATGGAAAGATATTTGTCCCTAACAATGATGAACTCCATATGGAAGTAGCCCAGCTTCATCATGATACTCCTCTGGCTGGACATCCAGGTTAAGAGAAGATCCAAGAGCTTCTAGAACATTCATATTTCTGGCCAGGAATGGCCATTTATGTTAAAAATTATGTTAGCAGATGTGATAGATGTGCACATTTCAAAGGAAGTAACACAGCTCCAGCTGGAAAACTGAATCCCTTGGAGATACTCTGTCATCCCTGGAAAAACATTTCCACAGATTTCACCATGGATCTTCCCCAATTCCATGGGAATGATTCCATTCTAGTGGTGGTAGACTGCTTTTTTAAGAAAGTGGAATTCATTTCCTATAAAAAAATGATCTCCACTCTTGAAACAGCAATGCTCTACTTGTCACATGTTTGGAAAGTGCATGGACTACCTTAATCTGTCATATCTGACAGAGGACCTTAATTTGCCTCCCAAGTGATGAGAGATTTATGTAAATGACTGGAAATTACATCCAAATTATTCACCACCCACCACCTACAAACTGACAGGCAGACAGAATAAATGAATTAAGACCTTTAACAGTACCTGTGTCTCTTCATGGCTGAGAAATAGGATGAGTGGACACATTGGTTGCCACTTGCATGGTTCTCCTATAACTCTAAACAACAAGTGTCAACCCAAAGGTCACTCTTCAACATAACACACTCTTATCAGCTCCAAATGGGAATTGAATCCAGACCAGTCAAGGCACCCACAGCAGAAGCTGTAGTGAACCAGATGGCAGAAACCCTTGATTTTGTAAGATATAATCTCTCAAAGGCCCAGGAACAGATAAAGGTTCAGGCAGATAAACACTGCTTTACCACCCCCTCCTTTTCCATTAGTGACTATATATGGCTTAGCACAGAAAACCTCCAGCTTCCTCAGAAATCCAAGAAGTTGTCAGAGAAATGGCTCAGACCTTATCTGGTTCTATGCATGGTGGATCCAAATGCAGTTGAGCTCTGTCTGCCATGATCCATGCATATTCACCTGGTGGTAAACATCTCTCAGATTAAACCATATCATGAATGACTCCCAGAGCAACCTGTGGTTCACCCTACCCCTATGGCAATTACCAAGGAATGGGAGGAGGAATATGAAGTGGACTTTATTGTGAACTCTTGGTGGAAAGGACTATTGAAAATTGACTTTGTAATGTCAATGTCACTCTTCATGATTCACTTATTATATTATAGCATGATAGATATAACTGACATACTGATCACTACTGATCACTGTGATCAGATGATGCAATACTCATAACATATGTTGTCATGATTATTTCATATAGTCCAGACCATTATGACGTCATATTACATCTTATCACATCATTCTTATGTCAAAAGATCTTTTGTGGTGTTACTATTGTATGCTATTGCACCATTGATTCTCATGGGCTTATTTCATGGGATCTTATTGCCCATTTCATCTATTCTTCCAATAGATACAAACATCCTTCAGATGTATATAAACCTGATTACTTTTACCATGAAATACTAAGTTTTTAGTATCTATACTCAAATAGCTCCTCTTACTTGCAAAAGCATTGCTGTCTCAACAGTGAGTATTCTCCCTCACTTGGCTTTCCTTTCTGCTGTTGCTTCTGCACCAATTAGAACTAGCAATTTCAATAAGAACAGTGCTTGGAGTACCTGATTCATTGGAAGGGTTACCTTGACAAGGATTGTATGTGGGAATCTGCTGGGCATTTCTCCCATGCAATGGACATAGTAACAAAGTTTCATCAGGAGAAGTCTCAGGCACCATGGAAACTCCACATGGCTTACCTTGACTTCCTCAGTCTCTTCTGAGGATATGAGGACCTGACTATTACTGACTCATGCAATGTACCATTCAATTATTTAGACACTGAGCTGGGTATATAATGTATGCTTACTTTGCCTCCTTCCTCTTCCCCACCCCCCACCATGTTCACAGTCGTGCTTGCCATCACACTTGTTGCTCTTACCCTCATGTTCTTTTGTTTCTGCATCCTCCTTTTTTCTCTTGCCCATTTGGGCAACACTGGCTCTATATGCTATTCCCTTGACCTCACCTTCATAACCATTGCTTTCTCCATCACATGGGAGATTCCCCTAGTGGACACAGTGCCATCACCTGGTGATGAATCCTCCACCTTTGGGACCAAGCCACCTGCTCCTCTCCCCACCCCAGCATGGAATGATGGTGACTGGGAAGTTTGGCCTGCACCAGATGTGCCCATTGTATAGGAAGATGATGGTGGGTTCATTTGGGATGACATCACACAGCTGTGGATCCCCATGATTGGATTCCTGACTTTGGAAGCTATGGAGGTGACAATGGCTGGATCTCCAGCTTTGGAAACAATCAGGATGGATTTGGATGGGGAGCATCCATTAAACTCTATTCCACTGG
>JBBPSA010000164.1:0-14213 GCA_038093355.1 Boletus calvinii | reverse complement strand
ACAGGCGGGGGCCCGGGGCCCAAGCATGGTTTCTGGGTGCGTTATTAAAACGGGTTAATTCGACACATACTTACGCATGCGTGGAAAGCCTTCCAACGACATGAAAGTCACCACACCGTTTCGTGACGGCCCAACCTAGTATTTGGCGATACCATTTGTGTGTAGGTAAGATTGACCAATATTATACAATGCTATTGTCTTATACTCTACGGTTCTCTGCAAAATGTATGGAATATATAGTCTAGTACTTTTCACTGAACTCGATTACAACAGGGAGCTGTCAACGAGCACGGGCCCAATTTCTGGTGCACCGTTTTTGCGCACCTTTGGCATCAGAGATATCCATCTCTCTTCCTTGATCTCGAGGCCTCTATCCCCGAAATATCTCTCGCTTTCAAAACTCCAATCATCATTGGCCCGTACCCAGTGCCCTAGACCATCACAATATTCCTTCACCTGCGAATTCACCGGTTCGTCCCACTCAGGAACCGCAGCCATAGCAGCATGGAACCTTTGCTCAAGTTGAGTGTGGAAGTCTTGCACCCACAACATCGCCCCGTTCACATCCGTACCGAGTTCATTCATCACGATTCTTACAATGTTGTGGCTGTCGTCCCCACGGGATTGCTCCAGATTGTAGGATACGATGTCCTTCAAAGTAATCACGTAAGTCCACTTTGATGCCATTGATCGTGAACAATACTGACATTTCCGATACAAAGCATGTCGATGCTTGTCAAGGACAACTCCTGGATCGCGGGGTGCGAAATGACTTCATCAGGGATATCAAGTGCCAGTTCCAACAATGCAAACGAAGGTTTCGCCCCGATGGTGTCGCGTCGGACGTTGATATAACTGCTGATATCACGGATGCGACGCCGGTTTCTGTCGATGGCCTGCTGCACGACGGCTTGGAGATATTCTTCGAATGTCTTGATGAACCTCGTTTGCGACTGCGCACTCGCGTTCCGTATCGTACGTTCCCAGAATCTGTGGTTGTTGAATGGACGTCGGCCCACGTCCGCTCCCAAGGAAAGCAGTGAGGCACTCACTGACGAGCCACTTCTGCGCCGATCCATTCCCCTTTTGGTCGTGGCTTATGCGGGTTGCGGAGAGCGTCCATTATAACGTCCTTCTGCTTGTGGACCTCGGAGGGCTGCGACACGTCTGAGTACTCGTCGATGACGAAGAATAGGTTCATCAGATCACATCCAGCTCTAGCGTGCTCTGGTCGAATGGCTCGGAGACTATTGGTAAATGTGCTTATGGTCACTCACCCTTCCTCGCTATTGGATAAGCCAAGCAAGCAAGGCGATCTACCAGTCGATGTAAGTTGCATGCCGGTATAGAAAGACGAAGAGTCTTACTGAAATCACAGCGATCGAAGGCGTGTTGTGCCTTCGAGCTGAAGGCACCGAAGCTCGCGGTCCAAGTAGCAGATTCCTTCTTCACCGCATCATAGTGCGGGTTGATACGACGGGGCCATGGCCATCTTGCAAGCGTGTTCGGAATAAAGACCCTAGTATGTCTATATTCATTGCTATCTTTCCAGATAGTGGACTCTTTCTCAGCTGTGAAGTCATCGACGACACTGTTACGCCTCCTGGCGAGCAAGGCAGAGAGACTACGGGAGGCGGAATGAATGATTAGGCCTATGAACGCGCCGAGAGAGAGCAGAGTGTACGTTTCCATATTAGCGAGGCGGGTATTGAGCTTGCATGGCTGTTGACTTTATATCCAAAATAACTTTCAGGGGTCTTAAAGAGCGACCGGCCAATGCACTGAAAGCGCTACGTATTCCCTTTCTTTTTCCATTTAGCCTACCACGGTGGTACACTGTCTACTTTCGCCTTGCACATAGCCAGACACTGCATCAAGTCCCACCGCACCTAGTCGTAGAAACTCCATTGGGGCGAGCACAAGCCATCTGAAACTTGCTCACCGCCAAGAAAATTGAAATTGGAAGATCAAAGCTGTGACGATTTACACCGATGCAACACCTGGAATATACCATGCCTGAATCAGCTGACCTGATCATTTCCTTCATAAATTCAACGAATAAACGACATCTTGCAATCACAATTGGTCTTAAGTGACTATATCCTTGCGCGGGTTTTGGTGCCACCCAGTATCGACAATTACTGTGTTTCAGTGTAACAACACGGGGAAATCTATGAGAAGAACGAGCCTATATCGCATAACCACTAGCTAGTATCAACTACTCAGACCAATCCTGCATCGTTTGCTTCCATCCCATCTGAAGTGGAGCCTCCGGCATTCTTTGGGATTTGTACTCATGCGAGTCTCTTGGTCTATGACATCGCCTCGGATGTACTGTTGTGAAACCCTCACGATAATGTCAGTGAGAGCTTGCCTGTTGTATGCGATGTGTTCGCGGAAGAAGGGAAGACATTCTCCTGGGCTGGCTGTGCCAGGTGCTCTCTGATATCAGGCTGCAACTCTGTTTCAAATTGGTCTGAAACGTGACTCACTCAGGCTACTACCATGTGGTAACCGGGGACGTGGCAGAACGCTCTACCGTCGGAAAGCTTGCCAGCGAGTTCGAAGTGCTCTGGCAGACCGCATTGCAGTAACTAACAGCCACTTGAGTGATGGGAAAGATCGAGATCATGTATATACCCTGTGCAGCTCGCTCCTGGAGTGAGTGATCCCGATAGTAAAGCCACTTGATGAGACATGCATGCCGCGGCACTCCAGTGGCTCTGATCTACGTAAATACGATAATACGATAATGCACCAATCACTGGATCCCCGACGAATATTTGCACAGGAATCACGTTGCAAAAGCGTCGGCCAAGACATCCATCATCATCATGACATTACTAGGCGACAACTGCGATGTAAGGCAATCTGAGTGGCGATGTCACGGCTCTCCGAGTCGTTATGTTGTACCAATACACATCCACTGTTAAAATATGGGATCAGAGAAAGACCAAAAACATCAGAAGAACAGTACTCGCTGGTGACTCATCCACATGGGCACCATATAACCCGCGACTCGTACCTTAAACTCTGGAAGGAGCATGGTCTTTGTACAGAAGCATCAGTTGTCGAGAAAGGTAGCTGTTGCGCAGTAATGCGTTTGCCCACCTGCCCGAGGAACCGAGTCGCAAAACAAGAATAGAATCCATCCTGAATATTGATTGACGACCTGGACATTGTGCTGTGTCGAGTATCACGATTCAAGTTGCATGACGGCAGCTTCATTCCCGCGGCCGGGGACTGCATTGACGTAAGGGGATAAGTGCTGCGTTAGTCTGGTAACCAGACTGGTCTCTTCAGTTAGCCAAGTTATACTACTGCTCCACCAAATGAGCCGCGAACCTCGGAAGGTTCAAGCTGCTGACATTCCTGCCAGTAGTCACCGTTTATCCACCGGCTCCAGCGTCGCCCCGCTCACAATTTTCGTGAGAAACAAGCTGTGTGATATAATGCGGCTTTCCAGCGTCTCGTGACTCGAATCAGAATGGGCATATGGCAAAAGGAACTAATGGCCGTCTCCTGAAACTCAATTTGTGTCCTTGAAATTCTCAGTCACGAATATGTCTATCCACTACAAGAAGTTTGCCATCGCCGGTGTAGGCAATGTGGGCAAGTTCATCGCGGAAGAACTGGTGAACTACCTTGTAGCAGGAAGAGTCGATGAAGTTGTCCTCCTGACCCGAGAAGTATTCCTCCTCTTTCTCTACCGCTGGGATCCTCAAGCTATGAAATATAGGAGTCAAACAATCCAGTAGTCTCAGCTTTCACAGGGTTGGGAGCAAAGGTTGCACCTGTAAACTATGACTCAATTGATTCTTTGTCTTCTGCGCTTGCTGGAATCGACGTCGTTGTATCCGTTCTCGGCTATGCTGGAATCGGGACAGCCCAACTCAACCTCGCAGAAGCTGCCAAAGCCGCCAACATCAATCTTTTCATTGCGTCAGAGTTCGGAATCCCTCAGCGAGCTGGGATTCCACTCGGTGGTGACCTTGCTAGTAGGCTTGGACCGGTTCCGATGACGGTTTTCTACACTGGAACGTTCTCGGATATCCTCTTCAAGCTTGCGTATGCAAAAGAGTACATTTCCTACCAGCGTCATAACTGATACATTCGTATCAGGGATTATGGGGGATTGATCCTCTCCAAGGGAGAGGCATTGGTCCCTGGGGATGGCACGCGTGAAGTGTCGTTCACTACTCGTCGTGATGCCGGACGTTATGTAGCCCACGTCCTCGCGGGACTTCCGCGTTCAAAACTGAACAGTCGTAATTTCCGGATCGAGGGCCAGCGTGCTGTGAGTAATGCCTCGTCCCCCCCTCCCCAATAACTAAATTGTAACTTGTGCTGTAGTGCTTGCACGACATTATCGGTGAATATGAAGGCCACACGGGAAAGACCATCAAGGTGACTTACCTCCCAACGAAAGAACTCGAGAAAGCCGTCGCGGAGAACGAGAGTGATATCCTCAGTGGTATTCGTCTGCTTTGGGCTACTGGAAAGGGTGTGGTTGGAACCGAGGCTGAACTCGATAATCACGAGTTCCTAGACTGGAACCCGACGAAAGTAATAGATGTGCTTCTCTCTTAATTTACAGGAGGCAAAGTGTTACTGGTGTATGATTAGTTTCACGTAGGTGGATATGGGGAGCATTGAAACAAGGTCGCTTCACTGGCACGGTACTTACGACTCGACGAGTGATACTGAGCATTCCCATATTTGGCATACGTTTCTCGTTCAAGTTAAAGTTGCCCGTGACTCGGACCCTCAAGCAAAGTTCAAGTTCTACTCCTTTCGATAATCAAGTATCGATTCCGCATATAGGTCTCCCAGTTACGTTTAGAGCTTGTGGCTTCCAACTTAGTGCCTCTTAGGTGGGGGGAAGGTTCCCTTCGAACAATGTTCAAGTTTGTGGGCACTGCCGCGGGGGGACAGCTCAAGAGTGCTGTGACTTCCCAACCTTTCCCAACAGTATTATTTCAGCATGCCTGGCGAGCAAAAAATCAGAATTAGCATGTCATGACGCTATGTCCATCTTCAGTTCACAAGCTGGGATCTCACGACTCCAAACATGAGAGACGATCTCGCCGCCGAGCGCTGTACGACACCTGCCGGGAGAATATGAGCTGCGAGGGCGGGTGGGAACGCCTCGCGGATTGTTCGGGCAGTCTGGCTCACACGCTCAAGGTCCCCGGGTAGTGAGCTGCGAGGCGCCGACATGTGAGATTGAAGCTGGGTGTGATGTGGTGGGTGCAACGAGAAACGGTTCGGACGGGCGAAGTAGAGACGAGCGGTAGGTGGGGACGAAAGAAAGGAAAACGTGCCGTTTACACCGCTTGTCCGAAGACTTTACTGACTGCGCTCGTACCTCACTGTGTCACAGTGCTGTCGCTGATGGCAGGCTACCTGCAATGTGTCCCTAACCCTCACCTTTTCTTAGTTGCTTTGGTATACTTCAAGAGCACTCATTGAAATAATGATTTACATCTATTGCATTTATCTATTCATACTCGTCCGTTCCAACTCGAGTATTCAAACGTGGTTCCCTGAATTCAAGCTTTCCCTATGTATAACGGCAGGGTACATAATTGACTTTCAGAAGTGCCACCCTCCAGCGAGGTCCATCACATTATCTGGATCATATACTTTCCTAATCTCCCTCAGCTGCTGCAAGTTGTCGCCATACATCTCCTCGAGTGCGGTCCCGACGATCGGGAGATTTGGGTACAAGGACGCATGTGCGAGCGATTGCCCTTCCGCTTCGGCATCGGCACGAACTTGACGGATAGTCTGATGCAAGGCGTCGTATACGGCTTCGTCAGATCGTTCCTCGAACCACGCAAAGACGACATTGAGTGGATAGTGCACAACGGAACGATCTGCTGGCCATGCCGAGGGCGGCCCGTGGCTAAAGTAATTCGGAAGAGACACCTCAACGACATAGTCAAAGAAGTGGCCGGAGTGATTCTGTTCTAGGTAACTCCCCCAGAATGTCGGGTGGTCATCGTCAGCAGATACTCTTTGAATGTGCAGAATAATCTGACCTTGGTTTCATTGGCAATCCTTCGCAGAATCGATGGCGTCCAGCGTTGTATTGGAGCAACTCCCTGTACCCTGTGTAGGTTGACAATGTTTCGTAGTCGAATAGCTGTTAATCTAACGTACCGCCGGGGCGTGTTCCTAGGCTGACCCGCATTCAGAAGAGTCTCGAAGGGCATAGTGGATACCTGTGAAACAGTATTATTGATAGAAAAGACCTCGTCAAACATGCCGATGGGTGGTTCTGGTGCGTTATAAAATAATATGATGGTTGCGTTCATCTGCATTTCGGTCAGTTGATGCACACCGTATTCACAACGAAACGTACAGATCCCTCTGCATATTCATATATGACATTCATCGTCGCCTTGACGTCTCGAACATTGTCTGCGAAATGGGTGATGGCGTCATTAGCGTGTTCGATTTCAGATTCGGGAACAACGACTGTGCCTCTCTAATAACCTATCAGCACGGTTCTTCGCTTCCAGAAACGTTGACTCACCCATATCTTGCTTTGCGGGAACACGCGAAGAGTAAATTTGGTCACCACACCCTGCAAAGTGTTAGAAATTGGTAGGATAACTCAACTTGCACGACACACAAAGTTGTTGAACCCTCCCTGCCCGCGTAACGTGAGTTTGGGTTGAAACCGCGCTGACAAAGATTGCCTAACACACCTTCAATCCGAAGAAGAGGTCGGGGTTAGTATCTTCGGATGCGATGGTGTCCGTGCCATTGGGTAACACTATCTCGCAGGACACGAGGGTATCGATGGCCAAACCTCGCTCATTGGTTATCCATGAGAGACCTGAACCGCGATCAACACCACGTTCCAGAAAACGCCCAAAAAGTTTACCTCCTCCCAATATAAAACCTGCTACGCCAACGTCATTCACACGGCCTCCGACGACGCTGTATCCCTTCGGATTAAGGAGTCCATACACGTCATTCCAGCGCAGGCCAGCTCCGACCTCAACTGTTCCTTCCCGTTCATTATGCCGGAGAGAATTGAAACGTGACATAGAGATATGGACCCCCTCTGTGGAGGAGAAGCCAGAGTTCAGCGCATGACCACCTCCGGATATCTATAACCCATATAGGTGGTGAATTTCCTTTGATACAATGAAGTTACCTACAGC
This sequence comes from Boletus calvinii, assembly GCA_038093355.1. Taxonomy (NCBI): domain Eukaryota; kingdom Fungi; phylum Basidiomycota; class Agaricomycetes; order Boletales; family Boletaceae; genus Boletus; species Boletus calvinii. The sequence goes on along the minus strand of JBBPSA010000164.1, from coordinate 7,035 downwards.
AAAGGGTGTATTGGTCCAGCCAAGAAGTTGCAGCTACGGCAGTGGCTCGTAAGGCTGTCAGACTCGGAGGCGATGATACGGATGCGACAAACTATTATTCCCAGGTCTCGAGGGCTCCCAGGTACAACTGAACAGATGGACTTTTCCATGCTTGAGGACGCCCAATGGCAAATGTCAGTGTTATACTCGGGCATTTCTTGACAACGGCCCGTTAGCTGCTCGGTCCACTGGCAACTACAGCGAACATACACTAACCAGGCCAGTGCACAGCAGATGCAGCCGAAATAGCTTGGCTGATAACCTTGCAAACGGGACCAACATTTAAATCGATGTTTCTATGTGGTGTCCGAGCAAAAAGTAGAGAGCTGAAATTATCGACGGGTCCACGAATATCTGTGGTAAAGAAGATGGCGATGACGATACCGAGAGCAAGACTTTCTGAGAGAGTGAGTACTATGACTGAGAGGGAAGAAATGCACGAGAGAAAGTGTGCAAAGTGAGGGAAAGTGAGTAGATATCGAACAATCGGGGGGACGCACATTAGTAGTAGTTGCCGTCAGGTCATTGTTTAGTGTTTCCGAAAACGGTTCTTCCAAATGGACTGCACCATCGTCTCCTCCCTCGGCAATCATTGTGGACGCCGGACGAGTACCACTAGCAGCACTTGGCTACAGTGTACGTCTTGGACACCCAGATTCGACATTCCACTCAGGCTGGCACTGTGTGTGGCACAGCAGCCTTGTCGAAACTATTGATGCAGCTGAAACACAACATCCATGAGCCCGAGTCTCGGCATGACGTGAGTGCCTACATTTAGGGCTGTAGCCTTTTTCGAGCTCGCGCTGAATTCGGAGTGCGGATTCAGAGCGGAGGCTCCCGCAGTGATTTGGGGTGTAGTTGGGTGTGGGCATCAGAAGATTCAGAACACATGTTTGGTTTCATATCACTAACTCTGAATCCTTACGCTCCTTACGGATGGGGTGTATTTTCACATCAAGGTAGAACCGGTCTACCACGGCCTCGAGATTCAGCCCCCGCCGCCAATGCATTCTTACACGGAGATTCACCCCGATATCCTAAGCTTACCCGAACTTGAAGGAAAAAGCAAGTCACAATGCCCGCGGATGATCCTCCCCGTGCTAACTGGTGCATTGCTGAGCTTTTACCACATCGTTTCTTTATTGCTCCTCAACGCGGCTCTGCTAGCTTTTGCTGCCATATTCGATAACCCCGCAGAATTACCTTCTCATAAAACTTACGACCACATAGTCTTTGGAGGTGCAACTGTTGAACAAACTCAGGTACGCACAGCCGGTAATGCGGGAAGTGTCGTCGCAAGCCGGTTGACGGAGGATCCAAGTATCAATGTCCTCCTTATCGAAGGTACGCATGCGACCAAATGATAGCTGCAGTCGTTAGACTGGCCATTACCTGGACAGCTGGTGGTGATGATCAAGGTGATGATTCCCATGCGCAACGCATCCCGGTCCCACTCATGGCACCCACGCTCCGCAAGACGCGGTTCGACTGGAACGTGACTATGACTCCGCAGAACCGACAGTCCGAGTCAGTGGATTGTTGTATGTGGCACTCACGTAGTTCCGACTTCAGACAATCAAGCCATGAATTTAGATTTAGACTGGCACGGTTACATCCATACATACTACCCGTATGGCGTAAATAAAGTGGTTGTATTTGGTCCACCGTATTCAGAAGTCCTTTGCCAATCTATGAAAATTCATTCACATATCGTCAGAACATACCGGCACGCGACATCGACAAATCAAGGACCTACTCCTGGCATATGTTTTTGAAAAAGGTCTCGACCTTGCTAGGGTTCAATTCCACGTTGATCCCAAACGGCTTTTTCAGGAGCACACCCTTCACCTCCGCAGTCAACCCAGCACCACCGACGCTCTTCCCCAGCGACCCAGAGAGACGTACGGAGGTAATATTGAGCGCCTCATCCCCGGCGTTGATGATCGCCTTGCCGAATTCGAGCACGGCGTCACTGCCCTTCTCCGCTGCAGTGAGTAAATCCTTGGCAGCATCCAAACCCTTTGTGGCGTGCTGCGCTGTCGCCAGGGCGGTCGTTGCGGTCTCAAAGGCAACATATTCCACGTCCTTGGCAAGGTCTGCGATGGCCTTGTTCGCAACCTCGAACACGGCGTTATGGACGTGCTGGTACGCAGCGAGGGCAGCGTTTGCACCATCGAACGCGATCTTCTCGCTCCCGCTCTCAGCGGCCCGCAATGCTTCGGTTGCTCTATCGACAACCGCTTGCGTGAGCTGCCTGACACTGTCCAATGCCTTCTGGGCGTCGGACACGAGGGTACGGCCAGCCTGCGTCACCAAGTCGAGACCTCTCTGCGCTGCATCCAAGGCGCTCTTGTCCGCTAGGTAGTCGACCCCTTTCAGGACGTCCCGTGCGCCATCCAACACACCCTGACTAAGCTTCAATGATAATTCGAGCGCTCCTTGCTCTGTCTTGAGCCCTGGAATCTTGATTTTCTTTAACCACGAGCCGTGCTCAAGATTATTGATCTGGCGGTTGATGTCATCGATTTGGTGTTGAAGGTTTTCAACTTTGTGCTCTGCATCCTCGACGTTCTTCTCCGCCGAACCAAAATCACGATCCATCTTAGCCCTCGCAGCTGCAACCTTGTGGTTCGCGTCCTCGGTATCGGAAGCAATCTTGCGCTTCACGTTCTCCAGGTTGTTTTCGGCAGCCCATATCTTGACTTGTTGGTCGTGCAGTGCGTTGGTCAGCTTGGTCTGGGCACTCTGAACTGCGGCGTCGTATGCCACTTTGGCATGTGTGATGGAGTTTTGGAGGGACTGGATATCGGCGTTGTAGCGGTCGATGATCTGCTGATTTGTTTGCTTGACCCTCTCCTGATGGGCTTGCCACTTTTCTTGGGCAGCTTTGAGGTCCTCCTTCGCCCTGGAAATCCTATTGTCGAGTGCGGCTTTCTCCGCAGCAACTTTCTTCTTTGCAGCCTCGATCCCTTCTTCTGCGGCGTGCTTAGCTTTCGCCAAGACGTTGAGCAGCTCATCGTGGATGTAATCAAGGAGGTGTTGTTGGAGGTACGCATCAAAGGCGAATTCAAGTTTGCTGAGATCTTTGAAGTTCAGCACTCCGATCAGCGTCGCGTTCACTGTAAACGTCAGGAGCTCGGTGAGCTTGAACTCGCTGACCCACCACAAGGCAAGTCCAGAATCGGGTTAGCCGGAGATCCGCAGCCAACAAAAGCCAAGAATACGCACGTCGTAAACGAAATTTTAGGGGATGGCTGTGTCTCCACCAGAAGGTGCAGCGCGTACGTCTCGAGGTACAGCGTCACCGCACCATCGAGTAACAGATGCTGGATATCCTTGCCGACTTGGACCTGGAAGTCGGCCTTCTTTGGGTCGTCCAGCCCGCTCACTTTGAGTGGGCCAACTACGAAATCCTCCACGGATCCTTTAATTGACAGAAGAGTATCACCTGCGGCTGTTCCAGGTCAGATCAGGCAGATATTTACCATATATTTGAATCACGTACCACAAGACACGCTGGCTGTTTTACCAAACAAGGTCATACCACTCTCGAATGAGAATCCGGAAGGATAGACCACGTTTTGAATGGTCAACCTTGCAGGACAGATGTACCACTTGATCTTCTGGAACTCGAGGAAGTCATTTGGGGGTGAAGGAAGCTTAAGGTGAATGAGCTTTTCCGCAAAGGAGACGACGTCTGTGAAATTGAGGTTGTCGATCTCGGCGGATACCATTTCCTCTGATAGTCATGATTAAATGATCAGCGAGGGGAGTAGTGTACCCACTCATCGGATCTTCGTTCACACTGACGATCACATTTGCAGTAGTATTCCCGACGGCGAGTCCACCTTCGAATACAATACCACTGTCCCAGATTCAATCCGTGAGATTTGATCTTCCAGAGAAAGTATACAAATTTACAAACCTTAGCCCAGTGGCGTAGTCGAAGTCTGCCCGTAGGAGAAGAACCGGCCCAACGACCACTTCGTCACTAACTCCAAAGGGGTTAACCCAATATCCCTTCAATTCGGCCGTGATTGTCGCATCCGTCTCATTGGCTGTCAAAATCATCTCGAACAGCAAGGGTTTTTGTGAATGCGCGACAGGGATGTACAACCCCGCAGAAATCCGAAGACAAGGGATCAACTTGGCTTTATCAATGGGACTGGGGGTCATGTCCAACGAGAGCTCGATGGGAGTGGTGGTGATGCCTTTCCCTAATACGAGATTTCTGGCAACAGGGAGAAAAACGTTGAGGCTGAAACCCGCTGATCGGGACCATGATGCATTGAGAACCATTCCAGTTACTTTGGACTTTGCGAGGGAATTAAAGACGGGAATCTCATCAAAGGTGGCGAAGACTTGAACACCTACAAAAGTTAAATGAGCTGGCGCACTGACGGAGTTCATAATGCGCTCACCCTCTTTTGGCTTATATGCGCCTGTAATAACGCTGCCGACATCTGGATCATCCTGGGATGCAGCGATAAATACAACGTCCTTGAGCGCGAGATCGAAAGCCGTTCCCTTCAATCTTGGTTCTATCCTGGAGAGCGCTAGCGTATTATCGGAGGACGTCAATTCTGCATACGCGGTCCATTCGGTGCGTTTTGGAACAACGTCGGGCGCGGAAGGGTAGAGGTGAACTGCGACGTCGATGTCGAGCGCTTCGAGTCTGACGTCCCCGTAGATGAAGGCGTTGGAAGACTTGGAGCTGGAAGTCGGCTGAAGGTCGAGCTGGATATATGCTGAATTGATAACAATTTCACCGAACTGTACAGTACCAAGGTCGGCATGAATGATAGAACCGGTGGACGAAAAGCTGAGAACACCATTCGCGGATCCGTGACCAGCAATGTTAATGTTGTTTAATGCTGCAGAGAAACCCTTTCTGGATGAAATAGTGAGATCAGCAGATTCGATGGTCACATCGACATTAGGAGTCTTGAGCGGTTCGTGCTTGACAGCCTCGTAGAGCCGTTGGAGTGAGGCGAGATCAAATCTTTGGATGTTGACGTGGAGGGAACAATCACCGCCAGGAACGTACGACCCCGTGAAATTGACGATGGAAGTCTGATATCGGAACTGGGCCGCAATGTCAAGCGTAAGGCCTTTCCATGGGTCGGAGAGAGGCAAACTAGATGAAAATGTCGCAGGGTTCAGCTATTTTTGAGCCGGAAGTCAGGTTGGTGTCTTCCAAAGAGGATGAACATACCACAAAGCCTTGCACACCCATAGGGTTAACCCAAGTAGAACCTGAAGGGAGGCTGGCAGTGAGTTGCACCGTTCCACCAGCATCCTTCAGCGTATAATCTAATTCCATAGGTAGCACGCTCCCTCCAGGTAAGGTCAAACTCAGTTTTCCAAAAACCTCAACATCGTGGGTGGTTGGCTTATTTGGACTGTGGTTCAGAATCAAGCGAATACCGACGCTCGTGATCTGTACACCTGAGGTGGCAGTGTAGACATGTCCGACGAATGAGCCTTCGATAATCAATGTATTGAGCTTTGGAGCACCATCCCAAGTTTGGTTGGGACCGAGATTCGCGTGGATATGTACTGCAATGTCTTTGATGGCCAAGACCTTTGATAAGACAGAAGACAACGATCCCAATGACGAGTCGATAACCAGGTCAGCTTCGAGGCTATACCCAATGTCCTTGGTCGGATCGTAAAGGTAGTTCTGGTGGTATATAGAAACATTTTGGAGGCCGAGATCCTGACCGAGTAATGTTTCTTTTAGTGACGGGATGAGCTGAGAGAGATGAATGGTGCCTTTGATAGTAGCGCGTTGAACGGAGGGTGCAGCGGATCCAACAGTGACACCTGAGGGAGGAGAACCGTGCCAGACGTCAAACTCTGCAGTAATGTCATTGTTTCCCCAAAGGTCAATGGTGCCTTGCACCACAAACTCGCCGGGAGTATCATCCTTTAACTGGAAAATATAAGCATATATGCGCGAGTGATGGGTCCTCCAAATACTCACGGATGAGTTTTTTACCTGAACACCGGCGACAGAGACTACGGCCTTGCCGGCTTTGATCGCATGGATAAGCAGGCCGTGGTGAGCAATGGGCTTAGGTGGCGGGATGGATGTGGTAGAGAGAGCTGGCGGTGGTTCGGTAACCTCACCACCGAGTGCGAGACGGTTAGAGACAATAGCAGTCGACATGATTCTGGAAGTAATACTCGACTCGGGCGCAACGGTTTATATAGCTTTCAATGCTACCGTGGGGGCAAGATGGGACGTGCTAAATGCAAAAACGGATCCCATAACATAGGGACCATCATGACCTAACGATGATGCGAAGTACATGGAAACGGACTTAGGAGGCAAGAGGGAACTCACCAGTGCTGGGGTAGTCATACTCATTATGGGCTGGACCTGGCCTGAACGCCCTGACTCGACGGGGCCTGGACCTGGTCAAACCCAAGTCCAAGCCCTGTGGTTCCGCCGCTTCCGATATCCCAGGGACCAGTGTATCACGCCAGGCAACGTGGATACCCAGCCTCCATCTCGGCTGAGGATACAGTTCCTGAAAAACGTTCATACTTTTACCGTCTTCGAGTTGGGCGGTGATGATGAACGGTTCGGGTTTATGTAATGAGAGGCACTTGATGATGTGAACGCTCCTGGCAGGCAGTCGAAATCCCCGAGCCTCGGGCACCTCGTGGTGGGAATCCAGCCAAACGGTAAGGGGCAAATTCTATCAGGGGTCTGAAAAGTTTGAGCACCAGCGTGTCGTGGCCTCGGCGAGCGTGTCCTCATCGCCTCATATACTTGAATTTGAACCAACCTGGCACGAAGAACATCGACGGGCAAAGCGAGCAAGCATTCATCAGGGACGGCTCCTCAGTTCAAGCCAGCTGCCAGGCGATTCTGCACGAACCTTAGCCCAATCAGGAAGTCGGTCCAGGCGGGAGCGGCAGCGGATACCTCGTAATAGTACTAGTACTTCACTCCCACTGGGTCTCGAGCGATCCAGGAAAGACACC